>JZSA01003664.1:0-10586 GCA_000956155.1 Cotesia vestalis | reverse complement strand
TATGTTTGGTGACTTAAGATTTTTTATTGTTAACACACACCCCCGCAGTCCTTGTTGGGGGTAATTCGTCGTAAAATCTGCTGGTAGATTATTTCTGTGTAAAATATAGAAGGTTCCTACCAAATTTGAAGTCTATAACAGCTACATTACAAACGGAAATTTTTCATTGTTAACGCCCCCGCAATCTTTTTTAGCGTGGGATATAGTAAAATTCGTTCATGAATCATTTCTACATCACATATAGAAGATTCCTACCAAATTTGAAGCATATAGCTTGGAAACTAAAGATTTTAATTGTTAACACCCACCCCTGCACTCCCTTGTGGCGTGAGCTATCGTAAAATTCGTTTATAAATTATTTTTGCCCTTATAGAAAATTCCTACTGAATTTGGAGTCTGTAAAAGCTATAGTTTGAAAATTAAAAATTTTCATTGTTAATACCTACCCCGCAACCACCTGTGGGGTGGGATTTCGTAAAATTTTTTAATAAATTACTTTTACATCAGTTACAGAAGATTCCTACTAAAGTTGGAGTCGATAGGAGCTATAGCTTGAAAATTAAAAATTTTTATTGTTAATAACCACCCTCGCTACTCCCTGTAGGTATGAGATATCGCAAAATTCGTTTATTGTAACGAACGAATTAATTAAAATCATGAAAAACTCCTCAAGCGCGTAAACCGGGTACCTATTTCATAACCCAGCATGAAGTCGTAAACAATTTTATGGGTTTTCTAACGAAATCGGGCGTTGCCTTTCTAAAATTCTTGAAAAGACTGGGGCCCGATCGCAATAGAGATGACACCATATTGTTACAGTTTTATAACCAGAACAAACCTTGAAAAGTGATCGAATCTAATTTTTAGATCGCATCATCACATGGGACAAATCATATAAAAGACCGAATTTTCGATCAACTAATCAGTCCAAGTTTACTCTTAGTAGTGCCCAGTTTCAAGTTTTGTTCTGCTGGCCCAGTACTTGTACTCCGGTTCCTCGCCGTTAGAGAAGACCCTTCTGGTTTACCTGGTACACCCTGATCCGGTCAAAAAGTTACCATAAGCCTGAAGACATCCAATTTATTGCGGCCCGACTCTAAACCCAGATATTGCACTATCTGCAAGTTTTGAGAGTCTTACCACAATAGAGTAACAATTTCAATCGGCACCTCGGAATAACCCAGAGGTTAGTACGTAAGAATAATTATATATATTTACTCATAATATAATAATTAAGTAATCAACAAAACTACCACTGTAAACATTTTGTATGAAACAATTATTTTCTTTTCTAATATATTGGGTTAAAAGAGAATCATTATTAATTATTTTCTAAACTAAACCTGGTTATATTAAAATTAGAGAAGGTCAAGTACATTTTAGATTAGATAAACTTCTCTCGAGAGGTGATTCCCGCCCGCTGCTTACTTTCACAATTCAAGTTCCCGAGCTAATATCCATCGCCACGCTTCTAACCCACTATTACATTCGTATAGTAAAAGGGACAGCAATAAAGTATCTATATCTTTACCGCTCGAGATATTCAGGTACACGGTAATAAAAGAAGGTAAACATGTCTTTTGTTATCTTTAAAACAACAATTACATAATAAAGATTAACTGTCGATCGTGACAATATAGTAATCAAATTAAAATCAATTTCTTGAATTAAAATTAATAACTCAATTAAGCAAAGAGTGGGTTACGTGTGTGAAGAATTTTACGGGTAATGTGTGATAGAGAGTGTCAATAGTGTTAAGTTTGGTAGTCCTGTGGACTTAATTTTAAGTCATAAAGTGTGGAAAGTTTAGTTTGGTTTATTTTGGCAGTCCGGTGGACTGATAATTTTAAGCTTAGTTTTAGGACACGTGTGGGAGACCGTTTGTTAGAAAAATCCATTAGATTAAGGACAGGTGTGGAAGACCGTTTGTTAGAAAAAGCCCGTCTAGTCATCGTCGTTTGGGAAGGTTCGTTGTAAATATCGTTTACCTCGCAGTTATTCTCCGCTTCGTTAGATAATAAGTTAATTATAGTGCGTGAGTGAGCGCTTGAATTGTTAAATTTGTTATTTTTTTATTGCTAATAAAACTGATCAGATTTTTAATTAAATCTTTATTATTTAACAGCACCTTCCTCCACTCTCTCTACCCTAAGATAAGGACTCTCAGCTCTGGACCGGTTCCAGGAACCGTGATTAAAAATCCTGGTGGCACCCTAATAATTATTGTTGTTTGTAAAATTTGTTAGTTTATTTATCAATTGATTAGGGGCCAATCTGAACAGGTAAAACTGTTACAAATGGGACAAGTAAAGTTGGACCTTCCATTCTCCTGGAATCTGTTATCGAAACTTCGAACAGCTAGCTAGATGATGACCTGTTCTTGATCGAGTTAAAAATTTACTCGCCAACCTCGAACGTATTCAACCAGGGCCTGGTTATACGATTCGCCATCAGTTAACGTAATTCGGAAAAAGCTAAGGTGGGAAGGAAATTCATGGGAAACAAACGTTCACCTGAAGGGGTACTATCACCTCTTGTCCGAGCACATTCTCCGAAGAATTGAACGAAGCGTTCTGCAGTAATTTTGCAACACAGAACAGCGCAAAATTTAAAATAATCAACATAAAAAACTTTTTTTTTCCGAAGAATCATAAAAAGTAAGATACGTAACTAAAAGCAATGTAATCGAAGAATTTAATAACAAATATTTTTGTAAACACACTATACTATAAATTTAGCTTTTCTTTCATATATACTTGTAAACGGCAAAACACGTACTTAATATTTCAATAATAAAATTTATGTAGCTCAAAAAAATTATTTAAACAAAATTGTAAGCAAGCATGAACTTTTCGTCAAAATGAGACGCCCGAGTTTGCGAAAGAAAAGATGCCGTTAACACCCATCCTTTTGGGGGGGATGCTGTAATATCCGGCATACGGTATTTAATACAGGACCTCCCATTCCCGCCGAAAAGTGCAGCGCTTACATATTTAGGGAACAACAACCCGCACGGCGCGACAAATCACTCGTGGCTGAAGAATACACATTACCGCGCATTATCACCTCATCAAAAGATCCAATTATTTAATTAGTAGCCCCTCTTTTAAATCGCGACCGAGGTGATAAAAACCGCGAACACCATAATTCGCTAGCTTATTTACAAAGTAACAGTTCTGCCTTAAAGCCCGGGTGAGTCCTATACCCCGACACGTATAGGCAGACTTCAATTATTAAATTAATTAGTCATCTTTTCCCTAACTATCCATTTCGATTACCTTAACGGTATTTTCGAGTTCTATGATAGTGATTCTTCGACCCACGATTCGTCTTTACGATAATCGAGATTCCCACAGTTCCGGTGACCTGGTCCCTTCTCAAATTATATTTTCCTTTGTGAACTTTAAACGGCGAATTTTTGTTTGCCGGCGTCGTTACTCCGGTTACGAACTCATATTCTTTCAATCATCATTTTATATTGATAATAGTTAATAAGTGATTAGTGTAAACTAAGACGTGTTTGCCCATAGGGCCATTTAATCAGAATGTCCAACTGAAAACTCGAATCGAAGTGTACCATCAT
Source organism: Cotesia vestalis (assembly GCA_000956155.1). Classification (NCBI taxonomy): domain Eukaryota; kingdom Metazoa; phylum Arthropoda; class Insecta; order Hymenoptera; family Braconidae; genus Cotesia; species Cotesia vestalis. The sequence continues at coordinate 7,003 of JZSA01003664.1, read as the reverse complement.
TTCTAAGTTAAGAACCTTCAATATTCGATCTTCAGTCAGCAGGAGAAAGAAAGCAGCCCAGCAGCTGAAAAAGCTAAAGATAAAATTCTGATCCAAGGATGAATCATTATTCGAGTCAGATTCGTAATAGTCAGTGGAGGTTATTATTATTATTTCCGAGGTCGATTGTCTATTCCAAGGGGCACTCTCCGAGGTTTTCACCTTCGCGAACCCATAAATTAAAAACCTAACGATCCTTTCGTTAGGGAAATTCATCTGTTATCCGAACCTCCGATAGTTCAGCTACGGATTTCTAAGATTGTATTTTTCGAACATAACACATCCAATATTTGGACTTGATTATGTTGTTAATTTTTGGTCCAATCTTTTCAGCCTATAGACCGGGATTGTGTTGAGTGTTAGATTTTAAAAGAATAAACAATATCGTAAATTTTAACTGTTGTTACATCAAACAAAAAAACTAAACCATTACAATCGTGACGTATGTAGGGGTCATATCGTGCCAAATTTTTCCATCCTTCTTTTTTTTTCACTCCTATAAACTTTTTTATATTAAATTTCCATTTATTTTATATATGTATTTGATTTTTGTATTTCTTAATTTTCAGTTACTTATTTACTTAAGTGGTTGAGACATTTGTTAAATATTACAATAGCTGTACACTTGATGCTACCTTCTGACGCAAGTAAATTAAACATTTTGTCTTCGAGAACGGTTAGACTTCGAGTTTCCGGTGAAGAATCGTGTCGCCCTTAACACCTGTATTTGCCTGTGACCGCATTCTAGTGCATGTTCGATAGTTGCTCAATATCACGTGAAACGCATATGAATTTGAGTCATACTATTTAAACTTCTAGAATTTTCCAACACATAGGTACCATCTGTCTTCCCACTACATCAAATTTGATGTCCCTTTATAAGCTCACTAAAAGATGATCACAATCAGTCTACAGTAATCTTCGGAAGTCTCGACGTTCTTGACGCCGACAGTTTTATTGTGCTCCGGGCATTATTTTGATGTTCGTGGTTAGGCCCTTTTCTAAACTTTCAAAGAGCACTAACGTAATCTGCGATTACTAGAGCGTTCTATTCCCGGTGATCGAGGTACCTCGAACCGATATAGAAGTGAGTCTTGCACGACGAGACAAATAAATTCAAATAGCTGCATCACTGATCAGTCAGAATTTATTTGGTCGGAAACGTGAACCAGATTATAGTACGAGTAGTTTTTTTTATTTACTTCCTTTGTGTGTATTAAGTTCCGCAAAAGCGTTGATTCAAATTTTAAATATTCCGAGAAAAGCGTTGATTAAAATTATAATTTTCCGCCAAAGAGGCGCATTTTTAAATTGTCGCGAAAGGCGAAGTCAAACTTCCAAGTAAACACTCAGTAGTAAAGTGTTTCTTATAGTTACTCTAGTAACCTACGTTGTCTCAGCAGGTAGCAACAAGTTGAAAAGGTAACCTATTCATCTATTACATTATAATATTTTCTGTTATATACACATTTACATTTTATTGCATGATTTATATCTTGTTTCCCTCAAATGTACAAGTTTGTCTCTAAAATAAACTTAACCAAATGAAATTTTAAATCTTTTCCTTTGTTTTGATTTACTTAGAGTTAATTTACATAAATTCATAAACAGTAGAATAGGCTTCTCGGGGCCGAAGTCAGCAAGATCCTAACATCCTTTCAAATTTCTAAACCACTATTTGTAAACATAGTAAGGTTTGGGAGTTATACGGTATATGTACCGCTCTATATACTCGTATAAAATTATAAAAATTAATTTAGTTATCAAACGGAAACTAGTAGTTCGGTTTAAGGCATTATTTCATAGCCTTTACGCCCCATCACAAACTCCGTTCGTGACACAATAATTAAAATTACAAAATTTTCATTGTTGGAAATCTTATCACATACAAAAATAATACAATCCAATTAAATATAAATTACGCTACATTGTACACAGTTTCATATGGATCAGATAATGACTTAATTACACTGATTTCATTATGACAAAGAAAACTGCTTCCAAATTCGCTAGTGAGAACTAAATATAAAAGTGTGTGGACACTTCTCACAACTCATGTAATAGTATGAAACGTGTGTGGACACTTGTAACATTGTTAGTGAGGACTAACGAAATAGTATAAAAAGTATGTGGACACTTGTAAAATTGTTGAGCAGACTAACTTTTTGGGCGAAACACTCCATGTTGCGTCTTACGAGGCCTACTTCTGGTTACGTCTCTTTCTGCGGTTTTTAGGTAGATTCAGGGGGTCCGCACTCGAGTGGAGGGAATTGTAATAGATTAGTTTCGGAATGAGGTATCTTAACCATGGTGGCGCAGCGTGCGCCCTCGAAAATATGTACAATGTAGCCTCATCATAATATACCTTGTATATAGTCCATCAAATAAAGTTCCTTGACTGAAGGAATTCAGCTTCAAATTCATCGTTCGGCAGTATTTTTTTTTTTCTTAATTATTATGTATCAAAATTATTATTTGCTTTTTTTAATAAATAAATTAATAATTCATAAAAATAAGTAAGTTATTCAGTCAAATAATATTGGCAACGGTGACTTATAAAATTCTCCAAATGCAGTTTATATATTTGTAACTTCCATTGACCACTGTTAAGCGCTCCGGCTATGCCGGTTAAGCGTTGGACTTTTGTTTTGTATTCGTGGGTTCGATACCCCTTTGTACGATATTTTTTTTTTTTTTGTTTAAATTAAATTGTAATTAATAACGACAAGTGTAGTTAATTACTACACTACATAATAATAATAATGATGATTAATTAAAAAAATCAAAAACAGCATTAATTTACAACTATTATGCAAGTAAGTATTAATAAGAAATTTAATTCTTTAAATTAAATATAAAATATTAATTAATAATAATTATTTAATAATAATAAAATATAATTTGTTATTTTTATTTTTATATATTTCACATCTATATATATCATGAAAAATAAATATTTACACACACACATATAAATATTTACATATAAACAGTAAAATATACATATTTACATATTTATATACACGATATTTCTATTTACAAACACTATAGACATATATACAAAAAATAACAAAATAAATAATAAAAAAATTTCAGAAATCTTTTTTATCATAATTAATTTAATATTAGAATTCGAAAAATAATTAGATGTCTGTTTATTCCAGTACTATAATTGTATTTACTCCCTATCTTAATTATTAATTCATTTAATAAAAAAAAATTTTTTCTCAATTTCTTCGCAAATAATAGTAGCTACTAACTCAAACATTTAAATAGGCACACAATATTTTATTATATTTATATACAACTTGGCGATAATGTTAAAATGTCTAATCGGCTATAGATTTGTACTTTTCTCCGATACATATATTAATATGCATACATGTATACTCGCCCGCCGCGCTGCTCGCGATCGCAATTTGTTCGATTCTCAAACAATAGAAAACGCGTCAACGCAACCTTACTTATTTACAATCTCTTTTATCTAAAAATTTATATTATTGTTGGCAATTATTTTATATAATTAAATTATATAAAATGCCGTGGAAGTGTGCTGTGTTGGGATGCTCATCCGGAAAAAATGACCAAAGTCATTATTTTCCAAAGGATGAGATTCGTGCATTGACATGGAGGGAGATGATTAAGTGCGAGCCTAATTTATATGATGTTTCATCTGAAAATCTTTATAAATATCGCATATGTTATAAACATTTTTCAGATGCAATGATTAAATCAACTTGCGCACGAAGATGTCTAATTAAAGACGCTTACCCGGACGTTAATGTTAATGCTATTTCTCTTGACGCTAATGGAAATTCCGCTTTGCAGTTTTGTGATTTAAGTGCAATTTCTGACACTAATGCTGCTGATATGGAAGTGCGTAATTCTAGTGTAAATAATTTAGATGTATCAATGTTAAGTGTATCTAATGATGACATTGTTGAAGATGCTGTCTGCAGTTTGTCGTCTGCAGTCGATTACAATGGAAACTCTAGCAGTGTTGATACTTATAATGACAATAATAATCCTAATAGTGTAAATAATTGTGATGACAATGGTAATCCTACTAGTGTAAATAACTATAGTGTAAATAATAATAATAATATTAATAATAACATTGTTGATAACAGCTCAGCTTATCAGCTTAAAATCGCGAGCTTAACTGAAGCTCTCCGTGTGCAGAAAATTAAAACTTCTGTTGTGATGTGTAAATATAAAAAAAAATGTAAAGAAGTCAAACAATTAAAAAAATCGTTATTGCTGACTAATAATTCATCGCTGTCAGCGATTCAGAATATTTTTATCCAAATGCAGTTTGAAAACACTGGAAAAAATCCACAGGTAAAGCTTAAGATTATTTTAATTATATAAATTCTTATACAGAAAGAAAAAAATCTTGACTCAAGGGTAAATTTTCTTGCTGCAAAATAATTTCAGTTTCCCTCAAAATTTTTTTGGAGCAAGAAATTTTTTTTTTCTGTATAGATTGTTTCTTGTCTTGTTAAATTTCACATTAGCTAATCTCTTTTACTATTTTAGGCCAGACGTTTTTCAACACCGCAGAAGCTGTTGTCATTGATCATACACGAACGGTCTCCAACGGCTTATAAGCTATTGTCCGATCTGTTTGTTCTTCCTACTCCTGGAACTTTAAAAAAAGTTCTTGACAGAATGAACTTCGATACAGGAATAGCTCCAGTTATTGCACGTCACCTACGTAGTGAAGGTGAACGTCTGGCATCTTCATTGGATAGATATGTGACAATAATTTGGGATGAAGCTGCAACGGCACCGCATTTGGATTATGATCATTTGAAAGATAAAATTTTTGGATTCGAAGATTTTGGATACAAGAGGACAATTAAATTTGCCGATCATGTCATTGTGGTTGCTGTTCATTCGGCAAATCGTGATGATTGGTTCGTCCCTATCTATCATGGGTTTTGTGAAGGTCAAACGAGTCCACCCGAATTAATTAGGATTATCAAACTAGTATTCGATAAAGTAATTAATTGTGGACTAGTTCCCGTGACGACGGTTTGCGACCAGGGAACCAATAATGTTAAGGCTGTAAAAGACTTAATTTTACAGTCTAACAGATTAAGGTTTCAACAAAAACAAAATCCAGGTAAAAAATTCAAGTATACTTTTTTCAATACGAACTTCATTGTTTGTTATTCTCTTCAAAAATTATATATTATTTTACAAATATCACTAATTCTTTCCAGATAATACTATTCTATGGCGTGGTTTGGAAATTGTTCCGTTGTTCGATAGTCCTCATCTGGCAAAGGGTTCTCGAAACAATTTACTGACCAAAAAACTGGAGTACGTGCACAACGCTAAGGCGCAGCATGAATTTTTCAATTTATTTAAATATATCAACGTAAATATGTCAGCGACTCACTACGCTCAATGGGATGATATTGAGCAAGCATATAGAGTTGATAAACACCGTACAACTGGTTCTCGAGTCACGAAGTTGACCGATGAGCATATTTATGTAAAAAAAATTAAGAAAATGAGAGTCCGTCCTGCTGCTCAAATAATGAGTCGAACCGTGGCAAATTTGATCAAAAGTGTAGTTGATTCTCCAGGTAAATTTTCATTTATTCTGTGTTAGAAATAATCATTTTTTATATTTCTTTTTATTTTTCTTAAAGTTACATGATAACGTGAAATGGCTGACACTAATTTTTAAACGATTTTAAGAACCTGTTACGCGCTGAATTTCTCCCTACTCTCTTTCATACCTTCCAATCAAATACACATAGCTAAACTTTTCTTTCTTCTAGCGCATGCGCTCCCGTTTCTGGTTTCTTGCGCATGGCATTTTTATTTGAATATCTGCAACACGATTACATTAACGAATATATATATATATATATGTATATAAATAATTTACTACAATAGTTTCTTTTAAATTGTTAATTAATAATTTATTTGGTTACAGATCCTATTGAAACAACAGAAGGACACGTGTATCTGGATCATAAATCATTATTTACAGCTGAGATTTTGAACTTTTTTAATGACTTGTTCGATTCGATGAATGGCTCACCCCGTCATCTAAAAAGTACAGCCCCGTTGCGAGTTACCGTTACTGCTGACAGTCCTCATCATGAGTTTAAAGAGTTCTCACCCCGAAATTTTAATCAAGACGATCTTGAAAGTACCTTTGGATGGTTAAGGCAAAGGAGTTGTAATAGGAAGCCGTCTTGTAGATTAATCACCTCGCACTTAAGGAGTTTTCTAATCGACAAAGTAGGAAGATTCAAGGTACGCCATGGGAATACAGAACATCGTTCTGTACATGATGATTCCGAGAGTGTCGATTTTTCTGATATAATTTCTACGTTCAATAACTTTTTAATTGATGTTGATTGTGTTGATAATGATGGCGATGAAAATAATACTAACGATGTAGATGATTCTGCTGAAACATCTACTATCGAAAGCAGTATTCCATTTTTTAATGCTGAATCGACAAAATCAAAATCAAACATCATTGAGCAATTATCTCGTCATAATGAGATAAGTCAGCAACTGATGAAAGTTGTTGAATGTAGAAATTGTAAAATTTCTTTTGTGCGAAAGACAGGTTCCGTTACGTCAAACTCATCCTTTGACCTCATGTACTTTCAATTACTTGTAGCTATTGAAAAATTCATGGCCACTCAGTGCTACAAGTCTGGAATCAGTAAAATTTTAAAATTGAGGGTTGAAGAACTTATGGACCGTAACGTGATTACCAAGCAATGGTCGTCTTGTTTAGAGCATCAAGATCAACTCAATAAAACGACCATTGACTTGATAATTAAGAGATTCCTAGTTGATTGGTGTGCTGCTGTCAACAGTCATCTAGAAGGCAAAACAGACCACTTGAAGAACACCAATTTCATTTTTCACAAAGCTTGGGTGAAATTCCAAAAAACAAAAGTGGTTGCGCAACGTGAAATTTGAA
>JZSA01003662.1:0-26600 GCA_000956155.1 Cotesia vestalis | reverse complement strand
TGTGTGTGTGTGTGTGTGTGTGTGTAAACCTCTTATAACTTTTGAACGGCTCCACCAATTTGATCGCGATTGCACCATTTGAAAGGATTTGACCAAATTTAGATTTTGAATATAATTTGGACCGAATCAGTCTGGTCAACAAGTGCCTTTTTTGTCAACTTTTTTTAGCAGTCTCCGAAAATTATGATTAAGGTGTCATTCGATTCGGATGGCATCTGGAAGATTTTCGAAAAAAATGAAGTTCCGCTTGCAAAAATTGCAAAAGTTATTAACAATTACATTAAAAAAAAAGAGGTCTAGTTTTTTGCAAATATCTCAAAAACCAAAAAAGATTCAAAAAGAAGAGGGAATTTTCTAAAAAAGTTCTGATTTTTGGAATTGTTGGACTAATATTCATAATTTTCCCAGAGGGTTGAAAATACGTCCGAAAACGGGTACTCCGGATTGCGCAACCCTTGTGGAAATTTTTGGGACTTTTCTCTAGAAAAACCCTTAATAACTCTGAGAAAGTCTTTAGAAGTCTTTGGAAGTCTTTTTCCGAAAAAAATCCCAAACATTTCCACAAGGGAAGCCACGCCCCTTTCGGACCTTCAAGTAATAAATATAATTTCAAATTATTCAATATGAAAATTAAAAATTGAAAAAATTCAGGCTCCTGCAGGATAGATCAATGAACAATAATACGTGGTTGAAAAATTTTTATCGCCATTTTTCAATAAGTTATCCATTGATTAATTAGCAATTTTTTGTAGCACGAACGTTAACATTGCAAGCGTGATAAATGTTAAACTGTTAATCTAAGAATTTTTCTTTTCGTGGAGCTATTTTTTAAAGGTCAGAATAGATTCACGTTAGACAAATTCAAAAATTGTTAATTTTCGTTTTGTTATTAACAATTCACTAAGGTCAAAAATTATGAACTTTAGTAAACATTAAAAAAAAAAATTTTTTTATAATACTATTATTGATCCGTATTTTTACGATCAGAAGCTACTTAAAAATGTTTTTAATAATTTTCATCTCTTATTGCTTAAAATATTTTTGTAAACAAATGCGTTGTTTATGAGATAATTCAAAATTTTTTTTTTGATAACATAATCTATGACGATAATTATGATTTGAATAAAAAATCCGTTTCTTAATAAAACTTTTGTATTACTTAAAAACGCATTTGTTGAGTAACAACTATTTTCTCCCACTTCTAATTAATATTAAGGAACAATTTTTTTTGTAAATCATTACTTATTTTTCTATTTAATATAAAAAAAATTTTTGTCAAATTTTGAATTTTTGAAAATCGTCAAAAATGACGGTCGACAATAAATTTTTGGCTCAAATTTTTTTGTATACTACCTTGTACCAATCTTTAAAAATCCTGAAATTTTTCGAACTGTGTTTTTTGTTTTTTCAAAAATATGAATTTTTAAATGTTCTTAAAATGTTTTTTTTTCTCATCATTATGCAACTAAATGAAATTTCAACTGTTAGAAATATCAAAATTATGCGGTTTGCCAAAGTCAATTAAGATAAAAATAAAAAAAAAATTTTGAGAAAGTTTTTCTTTTGCAACAAATTTCAAAAATTTACATTTTTGAAAAAACAAAAAATACATTTCCAAAAATTTGAGGATCTTTTAAGATTAGTACAAGGTAGCATACAAATAAATTGAGCCAAAAATTAATTGTCGATCGCCCGTTTTGACGATTTTCAAAAATTAAAAATTTGACATTTTTCAAATTTTTGTCCAAAATATATTTTTTTCAATAGCCCCAAGTGACCTCTTTTAAACAAACGAAAAACCATTCCTGTATCTATACTAGCGTTCAAGATATTACAAAAACAAAATAGAAAAACTGGAAAAATCGAGAAATTTTGGATTTGCAGATCTTATGAAAAAATTTTTTTTCTTTTTTTTTCCTTTAATTGGCAGAACTTCATTCTATGATAAAAAAAAAACTTCTGACCAAAATTTGTCCAAATTGAAAGGGGTCGATTCCAACTACTGGTCGATTTGACATGAAATGACTCACCTATATTGTGGAATTCATTTTTGAAAGTGAATTAAGACAAAGAAAAAAGAAAAAATTACAAAAAAGACAAAAAAAATCACTCCGAGTATCTGAGCGGCCGTTTACTATTGTTATTATGTGGCTCACATTATCATTATTTCCCCCATCATTCTCCGACAACGGTCTGAAGAGAATGGCGCACGCGCATTTCCTCGAATCCGGACATCGGATCCCCGTAAAGCTCATATTTTTTTAAACTTCTTAACTGTATTTTTGCAGTAAAAAATTTTTTTTTCAAATTTTTTTTTTATATCGATTCTTTGTTGCCGGAAAAATTTTGTGATAAAAAAATAATTTTTTTCTAATTTTAACTATTTTTTAATGCAGAAATTCGAAAAACTGAAAATTATTTTAATAAATTCAAAAAAATTATTTTGACCTTAGCTGATTTTTTTGCTTATAGACGACAACAATAGCTATAATTAAAAAAAAAATAAATCGAATGATTTTTTGCGGAGTTACAGCTAATTGTTAATTAACGCTCGAGCAGAACCGCGTTTTTTTTCATTAAAATTAATATTTCGTAAAATATTGGTCTTAGAGACATCAGGTTTGGCTCATTTTGTTCCTTATTTAATTCTCTAAATTCCATACGCAGCATATCTCAACTCATTTTTGAGGCGCCTAAAGTGAGAAGACGCCTTAAATTTTCTTATAGAGAATATTGTGCAGTTTTTAAAACCCTCCTTTGATTTCCTGTACAATCATTATTTCCGAAGTTATTAAATATCAAAGTCAAAAAGAACTTTTTTGCTTTGATTGACGATAACTCTGCGGCAAATTGTCGTACAGGCTTTTTGAATACGCCAAATAAAAGAATATTAAATTCTCTAAAAGAACCTTTGAACAAAACAATCAAAAAAATTTTTTTGAAGCCCGTGGACTTTTTTTTAGACGAGAAAAAATTTGGAAAAATTTTTTTTCGGTAGTTTTCTTAGGATTTCTCCAGATCTAGTCATGACAAATTTTTCATGGTCATATCTGAAAACTAGACACTTGGAGCTACAATTCGCTTTTTTTATTTTTTCTGTACGACCATTTTCCTCTGAGTTACAGCTTGTTGAAAATCACCCAAAAATTTGGAATTTTTTTTATATCCCTTAATTTTTGTGACTAGTGTATAAGTTTTAGGTAGTGAGTGAGTCACGTTTGAGTAGAGTCGAGTTTAGGACTTCGTAGAGTTCAGTCGCAACAGTCGAGTCAAAGAGTTAGCGCTGATCACTTCAGGTGCTATAACAACTGTTAAAATAAATTAATTGTAATAAGAAATTCGGTTGTAGACTAAATTCAGAGGAATGATTAGAATAAAAGTAAAAAGGCCATTCGGCAGCCGAAATGGAAGTAGATTTCATGGTGAATGAAAAAAAAAACTTCTAAGATCATATACACAGAAAAAAAGGTTCACTTGAACCAAGAAAATATTTTTCTTCCTAATTATTTTTGTAAAATGCTGAATTAGCGGAAAAACTAAGGATCAGGTTTCGGTCTGGTTATCTCAATTAAAATACGAAAATAATTGTCAAAAATAACTCTAGAGATTTATTAACAATAAATACACTAAATATTTAACTATTTCAATAGCGGATTGGTTAAATAAAAGCGGATGTATAAAGCACAGCGTGGTTAAAAGAATATTAAATTCTCTAAAAGAACCTTTGAACAAAACAATCAAAAAAATCTTTTTTTGAAGCCCGTGGACCTTTTTTTAGACGAGAAAAAATTTGGAAAAATTTTTTTTCGGTAGTTTTCTTAGGATTTCTCCAGATCTAGTCATGACAAATTTTTCATGGTCATATCTGAAAACTAGACACTTGGAGCTACAATTCGCTTTTTTTATTTTTTCTGTACGACCATTTTCCTCAGAGTTACAGCTTGTTGAAAATCACCCAAAAATTTGGAATTTTTTTAAATCCCTTAATTTTTGTGACTAGTGTATAAGTTTTAGGTAGTGAGTGAGTCACGTTTGAGTAGAGTCGAGTTTAGGACTTCGTAGAGTTCAGTCGCAACAGTCGAGTCAAAGAGTTAGCGCTGATCACTTCAGGTGCTATAACAACTGTTAAAATAAATTAATTGTAATAAGAAATTCGGTTGTAGACTAAATTCAGAGGAATGATTAGAATAAAAGTAAAAAGGCCATTCGGCAGCCGAAATGGAAGTAGATTTCATGGTGAATGAAAAAAAAACTTCTAAGATCATATACACAGAAAAAAAGGTTCACTTGAACCAAGAAAATATTTTTCTTCCTAATTATTTTTGTAAAATGCTGAATTAGCGGAAAAACTAAGGATCAGGTTTCGGTCTGGTTATCTCAATTAAAATACGAAAATAATTGTCAAAAATAACTCTAGAGATTTATTAACAATAAATACACTAAATATTTAACTATTTCAATAGCGGATTGGTTAAATAAAAGCGGATGTATAAAGCACAGCGTGGTTAGCAAAGCGAAGCCGGTTGACCCGTGGTTGAATACACTGCCGGCACTGGGAAAAGCGGTAATTACTGCACAATTGATTTAATTAAGCTGCAACAAAACTAAACACAATTATTAGAAATTAATTTAAGCAAGTTAAATTATCTTAGAAGCCAGTCTTTTGTATCCTCACTTGCCAAAGTTCCAGCTTGTTCATCAAAAGCTGAGTTCTTGGCAGTCAGGATGCACTGGTGTCACGAACTCAGCTTTTGATGAGCAAGCTGGAACTTTGGCAAGTGAGGATACAAAAGACGGTTTCATCCCTCCAAGGACGCCAACAATCAGAACGACAAGCTTGACACGGTAACCTGGGTAAAGTTTGCCAATTTCAAACAGGAGATCCTGATATATTTCTCTTTTGTGCTCTTCTTTGGCTGAGATATTGTATTCAGCCGGGGCCGAGAATTCAATGACATAAATGTCACGAGTAGCCTTGTCAAAGAGCACAATATCAGGTTTGTTGTGATCTATCCGCCGGGTTATTGCAAATGGCATGTTCCAATATATTTTGCAACTGTCATTCTCAACAACCTGGGGAATATCTCCTGGCAGATAAGGCAGCACTGGTGTCACGTCAATACCGTAGCAATGACGAAGATAGTAGTACAGTACTGTAACAATACTTTTCCCTAAAATTTAACCAAATTTTTACCGGAGGCGGAGATACCGGCTGGGTAGAGTATTTACGCTCGCCCTTTTTAAATATGAAATAAAAATAATAAAAGTAACCCGGAAACTCCTCAGGCTGGGTTAGTGCACGATAGGGCGCCAGGTAATTTTATCTAAAAATTACCAAAATAATCAAAATTCCAGGGGCTGCCCCGGACGATCAATTAACGTTTTAAATTAATGTGAATGAAAAAGTAAACCACAAAGTAATTAAATCAAGATTAAGACAGAATTTGCAATCAGAAATAATGAATAATTAATTGTAAAATAGTATTTCATAATATTAGTTGAAATAGGAAGATGAGTTGCAAGAGAAGAATTTAGGAATTAATTTGCATAAAATAATTTATTAATCAATCAATAATTATAAAAATAAACTAGCAATTTATTCAAAACGAAGTTATGTGAAACTAAATCATTTTATAAATAATAAATTAAATCCTTTGTGGAATTTTTCTGACTAATATACATATATATATACATAACTTTTTGTTCAACTTATTCATAAAATTGCGTTTGAGAATAACAATATCCGCAATGAAAAATAATAATCTTAATAATAATCAAAACATAATTTGCGTTCAAAATAATACTCGCATTAATGATTAAAGATGACGTAATATTTTAAACAAGCGATCACTGGCCAATTCAGGGACCCACACGCGGCTTTCGGGACAGGTATATGTTTTATTGTGATACCCCTTACTCGCTACGGAATCAACCCGATAAATCGATATTAAATTTAATTAACCTAAAAATGATTTAAAAACAATAATAAAAGAATAAACTACTCTAGCCAGGAGACAGCAGTGTGCGGATAATAAATAAGCTCAACTTGTGAGTACTCACCAGAAAAAGGAAACTCGAAAACAAGGCGCTAGATCCACACTCTCACTCTTTGCGAGCTACCGCGTGTCTTCCACACACCGAGCGGGCTCCCGCGTGTCTCCCTTATTTTTGTCACCGTAAATCGCACGAGGCCTCGTGTTCGACCACGAGGGCCTCTTTAGCCATTTTCCCAAATTTAATAGACCCTTTGCTCGCGACCGATATTACAGGCTTTCACCCGTGCGAGTAAAGGCTATGATTTATTATCAATAATCAATATTATAAAACTTGCAAATTTCCTTGGTTACCTGTCCCGATACCCATCGTTGGACTTTGGCTCGACATACTGAAACAAGCTTATAACAAAATTAGGTACTCTATGACAATGATTTACGGCGATATATATACAAGCAATAATAATAATAAATGATAAATAATTCATTATAATTATCTGAAACAAAGTAAAATTAATTCTTAGTTTAATAACAATAATATCTAAAAATTTCAAATATAAATAATAATAGTAGCAATAAATTCAGTAGATAAGTTAATAAATAAATACAAAACAATAAAATCCGAGACACACCGAGTGTGGATCTGTTACCAAATTTAGGCGCAGGGAGGGACGCGCACAGGGAATAAAAACCCTGTGACAAGCTGAGTAGGAAAATATAGTAAAATTTTTCGAAAGTTCCGTTACGAAGACTAATGCAATAGTTATATGAAGATATATTATAACGAGAATTTTCGAAGTCGATCCAGGTGTTTGATCGTTACAGTATTCCCCGCTTACAGACCTTGACGTTAGACGCCAATTTATAATCTTATTTTTCTTAAGGGCTTACGGGAACTTACTTCTTACTAAAATTCTAGATTATACTTCGGTATCTTTCCGATTTTTGGTCTCTGGTCTCAATAAAAATAGGGCGCCAGGTAATTTTTAATCACTGGGATTACCAAACCAGTAAAAACGTAATCAGATAATTTTTATTCGCTAGGAATTATCGAACTAGCCAAACTCAAACGGGAACTAGATTATTTTTATTCGCTAGAAATTATCAAACTAGCCAAAAAACTCAAACAACCGAAAACGTAAACGTAACCTGAACTTTAAACGTAAACTTAATCGGAAACACAAAACTTAACAAAATATAGACCAAATAACCAAAAGACCGGAAAGACATCGGGATACCTCGGGGTTGCTCAGTGTGCTAGTTCGTGGAGAGAGGGTGTGATTCGAGTAGAGAGTGGATCCATGATTGCAATGATTTTATTCGCAACACCAAAAATTTTATGCTCAACAAAATCCTTATTTATTTAACCAAAACTTTATCTTAAATAACGCACTTGAATATAACCACGATAAAATCATCGGAACGATACAACTAACAAAAGGAAACGCTATAGTCATATTACAGACCCTTACTCTTATAAAATTAACAAACTAACAATAAAATAAATAAATCCTAAAATAACAATCTCAAATAAATAAATTTATCTAAACAACTTGAACAATATTCTCAAATAAATCTGTCAACGTACTCTGAATTATTTACACACAAAAGTGGTCTATAGAATTAGCTATCTCATATGTTATGACTAAGAACTCAATTATTAACGTTTAAATTACAATAAATAAACGATCTCATACCTTTCTGAAACAATGTCGATGCTGAGTCACTTTTTATTTTATCTTAAACAACGTTATAATTATGTAATTTTGTCTGGAACCCAAAATAAAACGCAAAAGACTGAAAACTCAACCTGGAACAAACGCTACGCACGTCCGATCACCTGAAGTGACCAGCGGCAACTCTCAAACACGACTGTACTCTACGAAGTCCAAAACTCGACTGAACTCAATAAAACCCTTAAATGAATTGACCTTGCTATATTTTCACAACTTTACTCTAAAAACTGACGCTACTCTTAAAATTCTAAAATCTCATCGGTAACATTAATTCTCTAAATTTACTCTAAAACTATAAACTTCGTTACTCGGCATCAACACTCACTTAATTCACAAAACAATTTTCTTTAATCCTTAAAATTATATTTTCTATGGTATTTGGCCTTGAAATATCGGCTTAAAACTACAAAAATCCTAATAAAATAACAGTATTATTCCATACAATGTTAGGCAAATACATCGATTTTTATCGAATGATTGTTGGGACATTAGGAATATATAATCATACTTTTTTTGAAAAAGAATAGCTAAATCATTAATAACTGGAATAGCTAATATGTATTGGAAAGATCATGAAGAATGAACTCTATTATATCATAAAACAGATAAATATAACATAAATATTAATGTTGATATTGTTAAATGATTATACTGATTTTAATGATTAAAATTAAAATGGTTAATTGTGTTTGATGTATCTCCTTTAAAATTTCACAACAATAACGTTAAATTATTATAAGAAAAGGTAGATTTAAGATAATTATTTATCAAATGAATAATAATAAATATATTCTTTAATACTACTTAATTTGTGATGAATTTCTTAATAACAAAGATTAAAAATATTCATTTTTATATTTATAAGCACAAAAAAATTTATTCATTAACTTATCGATCTTAATTTTCAGTAAAATTAATATAATAACATTGTTGTTTATATTACCAATTAATATGTGATTAATTTCATAATCTTGATCACTAAAATTCATATTTTATAAAAAAATGGCGCTAAGATAAGAAATAATAATCTTGATTACCAATCTTAATAACGTTATTGAAGTTGGCGCTTAGACAAAAGAATAATAACATATTTATTCATGTAATTTATAAACAAATTCAGAGCTGTCAAAACAATTATTGGGTAGACAAAAAAAAGACACCAAATTTTAATTAATTATCTAAAAATACATAATTTATAATTTTAAATAATTTCATTTAATTCAATTGTGTTATTGGTGAATTTTGTTGATATTGCTCTAATTTTTTATAATTTGAATTTACTCCCGTTGTGTTGGTGAGTTTTTATGACAATTTTAATTTCCATTAATTTGTTAATGCTTTTTTTAAATTGATATTAATATTTTATTAACGATATTTTTTTTTATTTTGATTAAAATTTTTATATTTTTTAAATTCAGGATCAGATTCAATTATATTGAAAACTTTTATTTATAATATTTAAAAAATTTTTATTACGAACGTAGAATATATTTTAATAGGTGGGCATTATATCCCTTTCCGAATTGTCGAGATTATAGGTGACGGAGCATGTTTATTATCTACTCTGTCCCTACTGATATACGGCAACGTATCGAAGGCTGACGAAATTCGAAAAGAAATTGTTAAACATGTATCAAAAAATTGGACAAGATTTCAATGCGTCACACAAATGCCATCTGGCGCCCCTTATGATACTCAAGGTATTTACTGTACAGAAATGTCTAAGCATAACACGTATGGGTCCATTTGAAAAATTATGGCAGCTGCAGAATTAGTTCCTTATCAATTTCAGTTGTATCAAGGTGGCTGCCTCATGTCTTCCGTTGGAGAAGCGACACAGGGTATAAAAAGACTACGATTTCCGAGAAATTCTAATAACAGTCATTTCGATGCTTTGATTGATTTTGTCGAGTTAATGCATGGTGGTAATGTTCATGTAAGTATTGATAATAATGTGCAAAAAAGTAAAGAAAATGTTTCACTCTTAGTGTCTCAGACTAACGAACATGTATCAGTGGCCGTTTCACAGCCTCAATCAGTTTCTAACATTAATTTATCAAATTTGAATCCAAATAGTGATGATAATGTGCAACAAAATGATAAAAATGTATCATTTTCAGTATCTCAGTCTCAATAAAATGTGTCAGTGGAAGTTTTACAGCCTTAATCAATATCTAAAATTAATTTATCAGGTTCAAGTGAATCTATTAGTGATAATGTATTACCTCTTTAACCAAATAAAGGAAAAAAAAGGAGGAAACGATTTATAAATGCAATTAGAAATAAACAATTGAGACAAGCTGCTTCAAAATATACTAAATTTCATCTGGAAGTAAATATAGTAGCTGCTGCGAAATATACTAAAAGTCATCCTGAAGTAAATAGAGAATCTGTAAAAGGTACGTTTCTCAAAACCAACTTGTTAATCAGGCAGCTGTAGTTAAATACAACTCAAAAAGGTTACAAATTAAACTAGCACCTTGGCAATTTAAGACTTTGTCTGGCTTTCACTATAAAACGAACATCGATTATGAAAATAATAAAATTGTAAACATCGGAGCACGATTACCGTGTATTTATTGGCGTGCTTTAAAATGGATTGATGAACCTCCAGGGATGTGCTGCAGTGATGGTCAAGTCCAGCTTTCTACAATTGAGCCCTACCCTGAACCTATGTACAGTCTCTTTATCCATCAAGACCTGCTTTTAGAACATTTCCTTTCCTCGATTCGAAAGTATAACGGATGTTTTCAGATGACGTCATTTGGAGCAAAAGAAGCGAAGGAGGGAAATTATCTGCCAACATTTAAAATCCAGGGGCAAGTGTACCCCAGAATAGGTAGCCTTATGGCTGAACCTCATCAGCATCCTTCTTTTCTTCAGTTGTACTTTCTTGGGGATGATAAACGTGAGAGTGAAATCCGTTGTGGAATTACTCCTGGTGTTAAACCCGAATTAGTTAGCTAACTTCAGAAGTCGCTTCATAAAATATTTTGGATTTCAAGGCCGCTATCGATTCAGTTCCTAAACACCAAAAAGAGTTCAAGGTTGTAATTAATGTCGATAGAAAACCGCAAGGTCAGCACAAGGGTCGTTTCAATGTTCCTCTAACTAATGAAGTAGCAGTTGTTATTGTCGGTGAGGCTTTCGAAAAAAAAAGATATAATTCTTTACAGTATAGTCAATAAATTAATACGGATTAGTGAAACGCATCGTGCATACGATGCTCTCCAGTACCCTTTGATGTTTTTCCGTGGAGAGGATGGTTATTACATAAACATACCTAAACGTAACGCAAAGTCTAGGTCCCCTCTCAAGAAGACTGTCTCTGCTTCTGAGTTCTACAGTTATAGGTTAATGGAGCGTGTTAGTGAAATATGTCATTTAGTACTCTTTCGTGATCTCTTTAATCAGTTTTTAGTTGACATTTATGCAAAGATTAAAACTGAAAGGCTCAATTGGATTCGTAATAATCAAACAAAACTTAGGAGTGAGGAATATATCCACCTAAAAGATGCTACGGTAAAAAGAGATGGACAGTTTTCAGAACCTAATAGAATGGTTGTATTGCCGTCTGCGTTCACTGGTGGACCCCGTTACATGCATGAACGAACTCAAGACGCTATGACGTACGTACAGCATTTCGGGCGTCCAGATTTATTCATTACATTCACTTGCAATCCTAAATGGTCAGAAATTGAAGATCTTTTGAGACAAGGACAAAAATCTTATGATCGACATGATATCATTGCAAGAGTATTTCGTTTGTAAGTTAAGCACATGATGAATCTTCTGACAAAATGTTGTATCTTTGGCAATGTAAGGTGTAACATGTATACTGTGGAATGGCAGAAGCGTGGACTTCTACATGTTCATATTCTTCTCTGGTTGGAAGAAAAAATAAGGCCTGACTCTATTAACGAAGTTATAAGAGCTGAATTACCTGACCCCGATCAGGATCAAACACTTCATGAAATTATTTAATCAACAATGATTCATGGCCCGTGTGGAGTTTTCAATTTCAGTTCACCTTGCATGCTGGCTGGTGTTTGCACTAAACGATACCCAAGATCTTTCTTAAAAGAAACTCAAACAGGTGAAGATGGATATCCTAAGTATCGAAGGCGGTCTCCGGAAGACGGTGGAATAGCAATAAAAATGAATGGAAATGATATTGATAATCGATGGGTGGTACCATTTAATCCTGTTTTGTCACGTACTTTCAAAGCTCATATCAATGTTGAATATTGCAATTCAGTTAAATCTATCAGATACATCTGTAAGTACATAAATAAGGGTTCTGATTAAGCAGCATTTACCGTTGAAAATTTAGATGTGGTTTCTAGGTTTGAAGCAGGACGATACATAAGCAGTTCTAAAGCAGTCTAGCGTATTTTTGGTTTTCACATTCATGAGAGATATCCTCCTGTCGTTCATCTTGCTGTTCATCTAGAAAATCATCAAAGAGTTTATTTCACAGAAGAGAACATTGTTTATAAAATCGCGAATCCAAAGAAAACGACGCTTATAGGTTTTTTCGATCTCTGTAAAGCAGATAGTTTTGCGCGAACTCTTTTGTATAGTGAAGTTCCAGGTTATTACGTTTGAAGAAACAATGAATTTATTAGGAGGAAAAAAGGAAAAGTCGTGACAGGTTTTTCAGAAATTAAAAAAGATCATGTGTTGGGTAGAGTGTATACTGTCCATCCCGGTAATGCTGAATGCTTGTATTTACGCCTTCTCCTATATGAGATTTGTGGTCCTACTTCATTTAATGATTTAAAAACTGTAGAAGGGGTAGAGCATCCAACCTTTTAAGCAACTTGCCGAGCACTTGGATTATTGGAAAACGATATTAACTCCGATCGTACTCCAGAGAAAGCTTTTATTTTTGATTCTCCTTATAAAATTAGAGAGTTATTTGCAATTATAATGGTTTTTTGTCAAGTGGGAGATCCTATAAAATTATCGACAAGGTACCGGAAAAGTTTGGCAGAAGATATCAAAAGACAAATGGAAAGAGAGAGTAGAGATGTTGAACTGATCGTTGATATCGTTTACAACCATTGTCTTATCCTTCTTGAAGATATTGTTACATCAATGTCAGGTAAGTCATTGTTAGAATTTGGGCTTCCAGAACCATTAAGAGAGCAAAGCAACGTTATTAACAACCGTCAGTACATGAATGAATTGGCTTATGATGTTTCTCAGTTAATCGAAGCAGTTTCTGTAGGAGCTTCAAAATTAAATGGCGATCAGAAACAAGTTTATGATGAAGTGTTGAACAGTATTGAATCTAATTCAAGGAAGTTATTTTTTCTTAATGCTCCTGATGGAACTGGGAAAACTTTTTTGATCAATCTTCTGTTTGCTAAAATTAGGAGTAAAAAAAATATTGCTGTTGCTGTTGCTTCATCAGGGATTGCAGCTACGTTAATTGATGGAGGCAAGACGGCGCACTCAGCTTTTAAACTACCTCTCAACTTGAATCATTCCGATAATCCCATTTGTAATATTTCAAAGCAAAGTAAAATGGCCTATGTACTCAGAGAAACAAAAATTATAGTGTGGGATGAGTGTACTATGACCCACAAGAAAGGTGTTAAGGCTCTTAATCAGACACTTCAAGACAGAGAGAATAATCGACTTATGGGTGGGTTGACTATTCTTTTAGCTGGTGACTTCAGACAAACTTTACCTGTTGTACCACGAGGGCCACGTGTAGATGAAATTAAATCCTGCCTAAAATCTTCAATTTTATGGTCTAATATAAAAGTCCTATCGTTGAAAATTAATTTGAGGGTATGTCTTCAAAATGACTTGAGAGCAAAAGAGTTTTTAGAATTATTGATTGATATAGGCAACGGAAATCTCCCAGAAGAAGAAGGAAAAATAACCATTCCAAGTAACCTTTGTGAAACTGTGGGAGAGTTGATTACTTTGATTAATAGAATATACCCGAATATACAACGTGGTGCATTGAATAGTTTATCATGGTTAAAAGAAAGAGCTTTTCTGACTCCAACAAATGAATCAGCTGATAGGATTAATACCTTACTGCTAGAACAACAAAAAACTGAACATATGAAGTATGAGTCTCTGGATACATTAATAGAAGTCCAGGAAACTGTTCATTATCCTGTTGAGTTTTTGCATACACTTAACCCGCCAGGCATACCACCTCATATTCTTCATCTAAAGATTGGTACACCGATAATGTTGTTGCGTAACTTGAATCCTCCCAAATTGAGTAATCGCACCAGACTACAGGTAAAAACTCTGCGGAAAAATTTAACTGAAGCGACCATTTTTACAGGAAAGTATGAGCGCGAAAATGTATTCATTTCAAGAATACCTTTAATTCCATCAGATTATCATTTTGAATTTAAGCGTTTGCAGTTTTCAGTTAGAGTTAAAGTGAGAGTTTGCTTCGCGATGACTAATAACAAAGCTCAAGGGCAGAGTTTGAAATTAGCTGGTGTAGATTGGCAAGGTGACTGTTTTTCCCATGGTCAATTTAATGTAGCATGTTCAAGAATAAGTTCCTCTGAAAATCTCATCATTCTTCAACCAGAGAAGCGAACGAAAAATGTTGTATATAAAGAAGTTTTAAACATGTGAGTACATTATATTAGATTTTATATATTTTTAACAATTATTATAAGTAATCATGTGATAATAAAATGTACTTAAATGTAATAATTGAGAGAAATAAATTAATGTGATAAAAAATAAAAATTTCATTGATATTTATAAAAATTGCCATACATAAAAAATACAGAACATCAAAGTGAGATTTACAAAAAAATATAACTCAATGGGTTTAAAAAATAAAAAAAAAATATAATATATATTTATTTTCATGTTGGTAATTTTTACATGGTTTAGGCCTACTGGGGACCCGCCATGTAAAATAATGGGAACGCATCTCACTACACAGTACCTCATGGGTGATGCGGAAATCTGTGTAATGACAGATTTACTGACTAACTGATCCATTGATTGATTGATTGTTAATAATAAAATATTTTTCTCATATATTCAATACATCGGTCATCGCAAACAATCACTTTTCAATAATTAAAAATTTATATTCATTATCTTTTTAAAATTAATCATTTTGTTTATATTTTTCGTATAGTTTACACCATAATATTTTATTGTATGCCCAGCGAAGCAGGCAGGTATGAGCTAGTATATATGTGTGTGTGTGTGTGTGTGTGTGTGTGTGTGTGTGTGTGTGTGTGTGTGTGTGTGTGTGTGTGTGTAACCGTTTCGTCGCGGTTGACACCATTCAAAAGAGCTTGGCTAAACTCAGATTTGAAAAATGATTTGGACCAGTAGATTTTAAGAAATCTAAGAATAACTACGAAAAAAAATTTTTTCAAATTAGGTTTTTTTGGAATAACTTTTAAACGGTCTGACCGGTCAATTCCAAAAACTAATCAGCTCTTAACGACATAAAACCACGTCGATCGCCGCCAAGCCGATCAAAATCGTTTGATTCGTTCGTGAGTTATCGTTAACGGAAAAAAGTGTTTTTTTCGAATTTCATTGAAATTTTCGGTCTGATCAATTTGTGTATAGAAGTTTATCATAGAATTCGACAAACTGCGTCAAATGCTGCCAACCACGTGAAAGTCGGCCGATTTTTTCGTGAGTAATCGTTGCCGAAAGAAAACCGAAAAAAGTGGTTTTTCGAGATTACTCCAAAATTCCCTGTTCGACCAATTCAACTTAAAAATTCTCCATGGAGCTTAAAAAAACTACATTGAATGCCGTCAACTGGCTGAAAATCGGTTCATCCATTTAAAAGTTATTGTGGTTTAAAAATTAAAAAAATCGTGTTTTTAAGTCCTATCGGACTTTTAAGCTTTTGGAGAGCTCAAAATGACATGAAAATTATATTTTTGAGCTCGATGAGCTCAAAAACGTAATGAATGCAATTTTGAGCGCTCAAGTATAAAATTAGCGGGAATTCGCAGGGATGGCCTTTAGGGTCAACCGTTTTCCTAATTTTTTTACAAATTTGAAGATTTTGTCAATTTTTTAATTCTAAGATTTTATACTATCCCGAAAAATACACCAAAGTCACCAATAATCATGTTCAATTGATTTTTTTTCTCATATTTATGACAGCAATTTTTCCAATTTTTGGATATTTTAAGATTTCTTTCTATTTCGAAACGTTAATGAGGCAAAAAAATTTCAAATTTAAAGTTATTGAAAAAAAATACATGAAAATTATACTCAGTTTAAGTCTAAAAATTTTTTTTTATCTTGATAATTTCGATTTTTCATGACCTATTGCAATTTCTTTCCGTTATTCGTAATTTCTTTAAATTTTGACGGCTCAACGAGCTAATGAACGTTTAAATACAGATTGAGTGAATTGAAATACATAAAAATCATACTTGATCCAGATCTACGAAAATATTTCTATCACTGTGACTGCAGTTGATCACAATTTTTGACTTTTTTTGAGTTTTTCACATTTTAGTCTAATCTGGAGGGTGACCGGGCAAAATTACCTTTAAATTCGGATTTGACGATTTTTTTTTGTGTGCCGGTGTTATCAATCGTAATCAAGCTCATTTAAATCATCGATATTAAGTTTCAGTCAATGGCCACTTCCAAGAGTCGATAATGGAATTCGTTAATTAATACGTCAGAAATTTACCATCCGAGTACTCGAATCGGTAACAAAGAAAACCCATAGTGACTTTTTAGGTGATGACTCTTTGGTCAGTAATGAAGTTCAATGCTTTGAATTTCGAGCTAGAGCTCCTTTCAGTTAAATACTGTTTAAGTACGTATACGTCTGTGAAGCATAACTACCTAGACTGATTCGATTTTACTCTTTCCGATAATTTACTTATTTCACAAATCTTAGAAGTTCTTTTTTTTCGTAATTCACGACTTCATATTCTTATCATTGCACTTTATACTTATCACTGTATTCCTATCAAGTACTTAAGTTCAACACGACAGGACAATTTTAATGTAATATGGATTTTGATTCAGCTCATTTCCATTCCTTCCGTAGAGCCAGTTAAAAATACACGAGGTTGGTTGTTCGGTTCAAGGTCAGAGATCGGACTTTTTAACTATAACAAGGTTTTTTATAATGTTTCAGAGATTTGGCAATTTTCTCCTTGAAGCAACTCTCAATTAAAGGCCTCCAAGGAAAAATGTCTGAAATCACAGAAACTTGTTTTTAAAATAATTAGTCGTTCATAAGATAGTTGAAAGTTTCTTTCTGAAAATCTTATCTTCGATTAGAATAAGATATTTTGGGATGAAAATCGTAAATATTCTTATTAATTGAAGATTTTTTTTTTTTTTTTCAATCATCATTAGTCTTATCTGATTCGAAGCAAAGTCTTAAAGATATTTTACTATTCAAATAAAATGAAATGAACCTACCAAGCATCCCAACTGGAAATTGATTGGGAGTTTGAAGATTTCCTATTACACTTTGAGTAACTATCCAAACATAATTTTCTCCAGTAATTTTAAGTTCTTTTGCAGCAGTTAATATATGAATAGCTTCTTCCCGAGTTGCATAGAGTAACATCACTCGTGATTCACTTTTGACTAGCTCCAACAAATCCAATGCTTCAGTCACCAATACGGCATTTAAAATTGTAAGTTTGAATGTTTCTTGCATTTCAGAAATTCGCTCTCTCACTGCTTGAATAAAATCATCGTGTCCTGCAATCTGTGATGTAACTACACTGAATTGATGCCATTTATAACGTTCCAATATACTTAACATAGCAGCAGTTTGATGTTCTAATGAAGGCGCTAGTTGTAGTTGCAAACTGCTTTGTGATGCTCGCTGTCGAATGAGAATGTTTGAATTAGTTCTTATTTCATTTTTGGTGTTTTTGTAAGCTCAAAAAAATTATACTAATAGTTAGTGGGTCATTCCATGTCAAATCGACAAATAGTTGGACGCGACCCCCACCGATTCAGATGATTTTTGGTGGAGAGTTTTGTCTCATCATAAAACGAAGTTCTGCCAAAGGAAAAAATTTTTCCTAAGAGATATTCAATATCAAAAATTTCACTGTTTTTCCGATTTTATGAGTTTAGTTATTTAATATTTCAGAAACAATTGAATATTAAAAAAAAACTCTGGTACGTTTTCAGAGGACACTTAGAGGTATAGAAAAAAAATTTTTTTGAAAAAAAATTTTGAAAACGATCAAAATTAAAAAATTTTGAATTTTTCAAAATCGTGAAAAGTACCCATCGCGGGAAAATTTTGGCTTGAAAATTTTTTATATTATACCTCTAACATATCTGAAGAAATTCTGAAATTTTCAGAGGGGTGTTCTTTTTTTTTTCATAGATATGAATTTTTGAATTTCGGCAATATCATTTTTTTTCATTTTTATAACTTTTTTTTTGTTAAATATCATTATTCGACGACATGATTAATAAAATTTGAGGTCTAAAATATTTTTCTCATGTTAATGGGATGTACAAACAAAAATATCTCAAAACTGTATGTAATTATCTGTTTATTTAGAAATCTATTCAACATTCAAGGGTTCCGTGATCAAATGAAATGATTAAAAGCATAAAGGAAGTATTTGATTTTTAAGACTTTAATTCCTCTTGTCCTTTCAGAGTTTGCTGCAGTTTATTTCGTACGACGTTTTTTGATCACTCCCTTTTCTGAGTTTGATGTTTCAGACCTTTAAATCAAAACTTAAATGATGTTGAAAGTGTCACACTCTGCCATCTATGTTCCCATCTGTGAAATCATTATTGTCGATAGAGCCCATGCCAGAATTCACTAGAGCACCCTATTGCTTATGATTATTATTATTATTATTATTATTATTATTATTATTATTATTATTATTATTATTATTATTATTATTATTATTATTATTATTATTATTATTATTATTATTATTATTATTATTATTATTATTATTATTATTATTATTATTATTATTATTATAAAGATCGAACTTGTTGTATCTAATCGTCAACAACATAAAATAACTGAGTCTGTTCGTGAATCTGAATTTCTGAGATAATAATCAGAATAAAATTAAAATTCATATAGAGAAGAAGAGACAGTATTCAATCGGTAAGTCTAGTAAAGAAATGTGCTCCGAAGATGGTTTAATAGACTGTAACAGGGTAAAATTACCCTAAATCGATAAGTCACCGGAGATCGATAATTGTTCGAGATAGCACTGGCGCGTCTCGATCTTCGGGCCTAAAGGGAGAATAGAAGGGGGTGGATTTGGGTTAATATAGGTGAGCCGTGCGGTAAAAAAGAGAGAAGTAGTGTGATCGCCAGACATAGTGCCACGGAAATCGATAAGGACCGATCGCCGGAGTAGTGACGAGACGAAGGAAGCCACCTACAACTAGGACTTCACCCTCGATTAGAGAGTTAGATCATCATTTTATTCGTCAAGGTATCAATCATTACTCTGTGGGAAAAAAGTGGACCGCGGTTTACTAATACTCGGTTACTTCTCCTTTTTAATTATTAATTGGATCGTTTAATCGGCGATTATTTAATTAATCAGAATAAAACATTTGTTAGTCTAGATCGAGTGATTTTCCTGGGGGCTTATACCCGAGAGTCACTCAATTGACTTGAAAAATTTAACAGCTAAAAAAATTAATCAATTAAAATAATTAACATAAAAAAAATTCGCTTAATTTATTGTTATAATTTTTATAACAATTAATTCAAGAGAAAGTGATTAATTTGGTTGCTTGAAGAATAATCGACAAACTTTTTACTCGTGGAATTTTGGTCGAGCGTCAGTACATTTTGTGTCGCAGTAAATTCCAACACCCAAGGTCAAAGACAACTAAGCTAGCGAATGTTCTAGCTACGAGAATAAATGTTTCGACTTTTGTCGATTTTCATAATTTAGAAAATTATTCAGATTTCATTGAAAATTATATTAGGGATTAATTATCGAAATTTTTGTTATATTGTAAATTATTTTATTTATTAATTATTATTCAATTTATTTTGGGATTAAGTCCGTAAATTAATTAAATTAAATTTTGGTGCAAATTGTAAATTAATAGCGTGGACATTAAGTCCACGAAATTAGTTATTCTGAGTCGAAAATGTCACAGGAAAAATTGGTCGGAAATAATTAATTTACATCATTCAACTTGTGTTAATAATTTTGAACTTGAGTGTAAAATTTATATCGTGATTAATTTAATTAGCAAAAGTTAATTCAAGGTATTAAAATCTCTCGAGTTGAATAATTATTGTTGTATTATTAAGACCATGACAATAAGTTAATTATGAATGTTAATCTACTTAATATTTTAATACAGAATCAAAATTTATAATCAGAATTTGAAATTGAATGTTAGTTCTAGTTAATTGGAATTGAATTGTAAATCGTAAATTTATTGTTTAATTAATACTAATGATTGAATCATTTAATTAAGTAATTTAACTCAATTTATTTAAATTCATTTTTAAAATAAAATTTATAGAATAAAATCATACAAGTGTGGGTTATGTGTGTGAAGATTAGTTTGGGTAATGTGTGATAGAAAGTGTTAATAGTGTTAAGTTGGTCTTGGTTAGCCGTTAGTTTGGCTAGACGATCTCTGCCACACTGTTGTCTTTGTGCAGAGTAATTCGTTGGTCCTGGTTAGCCGTTAGTTAGGCTAGACGATCTCCGTCACACTGTTGTCTTTGTGCGGAGTAACTAAATAGTTCTGTAAGGTATTTTTGAGGTCCTGCACTGTAAATGTGTCGAAATGTAGTGGTGTAAGCACAGCGCTAAAAATTTCATTTTTACCTTGTGGTATAACTAAAACTTGGTTCACTCTTGGTTTCTTTAATTTTGAGTCTTGAGCATTCAATTTATCTAGATCGATGAGCAATCGTGAAATTCTAGTTGTAAATTCACAATCGGCAGATATAAAATGTAAGTAATTATCTTTGAAGTATGTCAAGTTTTCATTTGTGGAATGTATGGTTAAATTATCCGGACTGTTTTCAATACCGGGATAAAATAATTCATGAGGGAGGCTAGATGATGGAGTCCTGACTGGGTGTTGTTGTACGTGTACTTCTTCGGCTTCTAATTCTTCTTCGTTTGTAAACATAACCGCTCAAGGGAGCAAAACTTTCTTGTTACGGTACTATCACAGACGGTAAAGCGGGAATGAAAACGATAGAGAAGGGGCCAGATTTGCGCAATACATTCTCATCGCTTACTAATACATACACACACGGCTTTACGATTGGCGCTATCCCCACTCAGCTCACACCTAGACTCACCGATACTCTGAGCCGGGAAAGGGTTAATGATAGTTAAATTACGTTTAAATATTTTATTGATGGAAATGTTATGAATTTTATAATCGGAACTCTTAAATAAAAAAAAATTTTTGATTGTTCCGTTGTACAATCATTTAAATCCATTTGGGATTTAAAAAGAATGTACATATTTTTTTTTCTAATATGACTTTCTTTTTTTTTTTTTTGAGATGAAAATGAATTGAAAAAAAATATTGTAAACACTAATGGCGAGATTACTACGCCTGCAGATAAAATATTCACGGCTGATACTATAGATAAAAAAAACCAATTAAAAGAAAAGTCAAAATTACAAGATGGTATCAAAATTCCAAACAAAAAAAGCATTGAAGCAAAAATTTTGAATCAGAATAGAGAAGCCTATTTTCAGTGTAACGAACGAATTGATTAAAATCATGAAAAACTCCTCAAGCGCGTAAACCGGGTACCTATTTCATAACCCAGCATGAAGTCGTAAGCAATTTTATGGGTTTTCTAACGAAATCTGGCGTTGCCTTTCTAAAATTCTTGGAAAGACTGGGCCCGATCACAGTAAAGATGACACTATATTGTTACAGTTTCATAACCGGAACAAACCTTGAAAAGTGATCGGATCTAATTTTTAGATCGCATCATCACATGGGACAAATCATATAAAAGACCGAATTTTCGATCAACTAATCAGTCCAAGTTTACTCTTAGTAGTGCCCAGTTTCAAGTTTTGTTCTGCTGGCCCAGTACTTGTACTCCGGTTCCTCGCCGTTAGAGAAGACCCTTCTGGTTTACCTGGTACACCCTGATCCGGTCAAAAAGTTACCATAAGCCTGAAGACATCCCATTTATTGCGGCCCGACTCTAAACCCAGATATTGAACTATCTGCAAGTTTTGAGAGTCTTACCACAATAAAGTAACAATTTCAATCGGTACCTCGGAATAACCCAGAGGTTAGTACGTAAGAACATTTATATCTTTAATCATAGTATAGGAATTAAGTAATCAACAAAACTACCACTGTAAACATTTTGGATGAAACAATTATTTCCTTTTCTAATATATTGGGTTAAAAGAGAATCATTATCAATTATTTTCCAAACAAAACCTGGTTATATTAAAATTAGAGAAGGTCAAGTGCATTTTAGATTAGACAAACTTTTCTCGAGAGGTGATTACCGCCCGCTGCTTACTTTCACAATTTAAGTCCCCGAGTCAATATCCATTGCCACGCTTTTAACTCACTATTACAATTGTATAGTAAAAAAGACAGCAATAGGGTATCTATATCTTTACCGCTCGAGATACTCAGGTACACGATAATAAAAGAAGGTAAACATTTCTTTTGTTATCTTTAAAACAACAATTACATAATTAAAAATAAAACATATGGCCGACTAAATTGAAAAAATGCGGTGTGATTGCCAATCAAAATGTGTTAATTACTATTAAACGAAGCCATATCAAGTTTTTTCATAGAAGCTTGATGACAGAGCTGAAAAAAAATGAATCTAAAAATTTTGTACAATTTCAGATATCTTCACGACACCACTATATTAATAGTTAATTCCACTAAAAATATAAAAAAAATTTTAGAAAACTGATTTTTTCACTGAAACTGATAATTAATCTAGCAAGCAGTGTTTTAAATTAGTATTAAAATTCTTTCGAAAAAATTAGGGGTACTCAATGACGCGCGCCAAGTACGATAAAAAATTTTTTTTTTTAATTTGTAAATTTTCAACAAATTTTTTTTCAATTTTTTCAACATTATGACGGTATCTTGGTATTTTTTTGTATTTCACTGTTTTTTGTAGAGAATGAAAATTATTGAAACGAGTCTTATTTTTTTTTGTAAAGTGCAAATGTTATTGAGATGAGTTTTATGAACGTGGACTTGGCGCAATTTTTTACAGTGAAACTGTTTTTGTTCGGATTTTAATCTCCGAATTAAGAAATTGACAATTCATTTTATTTTACTTAGTTTTAACTAAATTATTTTATTTGTCTCTGAATAACTGAGTTTATTTTATTTTTACTAAATTGCTTTGTTTTACTTTCACTGTGTTGCTTGAAACTTAGAATTTATTTTATTTTAATTTTGGAGATTGTATTTTATTTTACAACGCCTTGAGATTTTTAGTCTCGACCTTGTGTGTCCTTTACTCAGCGTTTTAGCTTGAGACAAGATGGCGGACCCTCTCCCAAACTTTTGTCGAATTTTCCTTCAAATGAAATTTACAAGTGATTTATTTTCTTTTTTTAACTAAATGATTTTAACAATTATATTTTTAAAATTATTTTCTGATTCTAATTTTACTTCTATTTATTTTACACAATCAAAATTCGTTCCAAATTATTTATGTTGATTTTAACTTCTGAGGATTTTACTAAAATATTTTACTGAACTATTTTAATGATTTTAATTGACACAAAATTAACTGATTTTATTTAAACTCAATTTCCAGAGATCAAATTTTCACGTGACACCAAAATCATGAATTAACAAACTGAAATAATTCCTAGTAAGATTAATCCAGACTCTGCCTACGTGTTAAATTAATAACCCGAAATAATTCCTGGTATTATTAATGAAATATTTAGCATTTTATTTCTGACTTTTTCTTAAATTTATTTATAATTTCATTCGGGCTTTATTCAAATTAGTTTAACAAATTTTGTTCTTAAACATTTTGTTAATTATTCTTAACATTCAGTTAAATTTATTCTTAAACTTTGGTCAAATTACCGAGTACTTAAAATTTTGTTTAGACCAATTACTTAAATTTTGGTAAAATTAATTAATTAAATTTTTATTAAACTAATGATTGTGACCGAACGCGAAATGGCGATAACCTTCAGCCGACTTAAGGCCTGGCTGATGCCGCTTCACCGAGAATTTATTTAGACGTAATTATTGTACCTGGAGTTTCCTTGGGTTTTTTGTCTAAAATCCCTCGACGCTATTACTCCTAGATTTCTTGTCTTTTCTTTGGGTTTTTCTCCTCGGTGAGGTGTTGTTTTGGCGGCACAGTCCTTGATCACCACTTCGCTGATTTCTCCTCAGACAATATTTCTCTCTAGAACATCAAGTCGGCATTAGAATATTTCTTAAATTAATTAAACTTAAGCTAGCTGACATTGGGCCTAGCACGCATTAAATTTATCCAAGATTCATCGCCTCGTTTCACAAGAGCGAGCGAATAAAAAATAATTACCTGAGTTAAACCTTTTGGCGAAGTTGATGCTTCGATCGTCCGATCACAATAAATCTTACTATAATTTGTTGGTTTGTTTCTTCTTGATTCTGTTTTTCCCACTCTCTCTCTCTCTCGGCGCCGGCGCTACCCTCTCGGAGACTTACTCACTAGCTTACAACTATTGGCGCGAGTACTTTGGAGCACAGCGCCCTGAGGGAATCGGTCAATAATTCTAGCTCGGATCGAAAACCTTCTCCGGATAAATAAGGCTTGGTGTACTCCGTTACAAACTTAAATTCAATATAAAATTTTCCTTGCAGGATTTCCGATTAGTTAATTAAATTATTAAATAATAAACAATTTTCTGTTAAATAAAATCATAAATCTTAGCCAGGTTTAATAAACAAATTCTCAATAATTAACATTAAATAAAATATTTGCGCGCTCAAAACAGACGCCAATTTTTATGCGAGCTCGTGGTGAATTTTTTTTGACCTTGGGTATACGTAAACTGCGTTGCACGTTTTACAGAATACTTAACTCATCTGCAAGAATACCATGGAATTTTTCCGAAGAATTTCTATTTGATTTTATTTTATTAAACAAAACAGTTGTACGTGAATCAATTTTCCCGATGTTCGGAATTAATTATAAGTAATCAAATAATAAATTTTTACGACAATTAACACCACAAGGTCCTTGAGGAGTCCTCGGGTATAAACCCCCTTGAAGTACTCTCAACGAAACTAGCGAATAGAAAATTTCAATTAATCAATTATTGAACTATTAATATTAATTTGTAACAGGGTAAAATTACCCTAGATCGATAAGTCATTAGACATCGATAAATTCTCGACATAGCACTGGCGCGCCTCGATCTTCGGGACCTGCCGTGTAGTAATTAAGTGGGGGGTGGAATGGGTAAGTATGGGAACACCGGCGTGCGACAGTCAGAAGAGGTGTAGCAACCAACCGCACCGGTCAAAAAAGAAATTCAAGGTAAATATTAAATTTTACTGGAGTTGGATCCCCGGAGTGGAATTTGGAAAACCCAAGGAGTCTCGAATCTAGTCCTGGGGAAAGAAATTCGTAGGATTTTCATCGGGCAAATATTTCACTAAGGTACCAAATTTTATTCCGCGGGCGCAAAGTGGACCGCGGTTTGTACTCGGTCCACTTCACCTCTTCTCAATTTATATTTTTCTCATATATATAAAAATAATTAATTAATTAGAATAAAACATTTGCTAGTTTGGATTGAGTGATTTTCATGGGGATTTATACCCGAGAGTCACTCAATTGACCTTGCGGGAAAAATTTAACAACGTAAAAATTAATCGAGTAAAAATAATTAACATCTGAAAAAATTTACTTAATATTGTTATAATTTTTATAATAATTAACGCGAAAAAAGTTATTAATTTTGTGGCTTGAAAAATAATCGTCAAGCGTTTTATTCGTGGAATTTTGGTCGAGCGTTAGTAAAAATTTTGTGTCGCAGTAAATTCCAATACCCAAGGTCACAGGCAACCGAGCTAGCGAATGTTCTAGCAAAAGAATTTGAATGTTTCGACTTTTGTCAATTTTTACAAATTAGAAAATCATCTTAAAATTTCATTGAAAATTATATTTTAAAACTACTTATTAAATTTATTTTTATTTATAAAAATTATATTGAAAATTTTATTGAAAATTATATTCGGAGTTAGTTATAGAAAAATTTTTATTGTAAATTATTTTAATTATTGATTATGAAATTAAGTGATTTTGGAGATTAACTCCGTGAATTAATTAAATCCAAAAGAATTGTCGAAATATCAAAATTTACAGCGTGGACATTAAGTCCAAGAAATTAATTATTCTTAGTTAGTAAAAATTGTCACAAGAAAGAGAGATTATAATTTATTGATTTACGTCATTAATTCTATGTTGATTAATTTTGGGATTGATTGTAAAAATTTTATCATGATTATTTAATGGTCAAAATTTAATTTACTAATTATTGTTGTATCATTAAGGACATGACTATGAGTCACGAAAGAATTTTAATCTAATTGATATTTTAATACCGAACCGAGATTTTAAAATCGGAATTTGAAATTTATTGTTAGTCAAGTTAAGGGGAATTAAATTTATTAATCGTAAATTTACTATTTAATTAGTACTAATGATTGAATAATTTAAGTAAAGTTTTGGATTAAATTAATTAAATTCAACTAAATTAAATTTTATTTTAAATCAAATTTATAAAGATAAATCATTCAAGTGTGTGGGTTATGTGTGTGAAGAATTGTATGGGTAATGTGTGATAGAGAGTGTTAATAGTGTTAAGTTGGTCCTGGTTAGCCGTTAGTTAGGCTA
>JZSA01003660.1:0-61503 GCA_000956155.1 Cotesia vestalis | reverse complement strand
GGTCCTGCTGCCACGTATTCCGATGATACCATCAGATTCTACCATACTCTTCAAAAGGCTACAGTTTCCAATTCGTTTAGCTTTCGCCATGTCTATAAATAAATCTCAAGGTCAAACAATGTCCATTTGTGGTTTAGATTTGGAAAATCCATGTTTTTCTCATGGGCAACTATATGTTGCGTGTTCACGTGTTGGGAAACCGTCGAATCTATTTGTGTTAGCTAAAGACAGGTTAACCAAAAACATTGTGCACCGATTGGTGTTAAATTAAATTGAAATTGAAAGTATTTATAATTCAAAAAAATAGATATTAATGTTTAAAAGTTTAAGACTGTCTGCCTTGCCTACTTCATTCATGAGTTTAAGCGTCACATGTTATTTACTGTATTATACTGTAATATACTTATATTTGTTATAAAATTAAATGGAAATAATAAATCTGATAAATTTTTAATTTGTACCTATTGATTTCTGCTTAATATCAAGTGTAAGAACATTTTAATTAATTCTGTTCAACGTACTTCCCCTTTAAATCTCAATCCAGTGAATTTGTATACCAACATCAACATTTTCGTCTTTGTTCGTAAATAATTTCATTGTACTAAAGGGTTATAGTAGTAGAAAGTCAAATAAGGAGATCACCATATTTTTTTACAAATACCATCTGTGTGAAAAAGCATAGTGGACTACGTGACTGATGTTCTCTTATTGTTCCTCTTAGATTGTTTACTATAATGTAATATAAAAAATTTTAGTCACAGCAACGCGTGGCCGGGTCAGCTAGTATTTATATATAAATTGGTTATATGTGATTATATATGAAAAATGGCCAAATATAATCATATCTAATCATATATAATTATGTATAATTATATATAACTATAGATAATTCTATATAACAATATTTAATTAGATATTTATTACATCTAATTAATTATTGGGTTAATTTTATGAATTGAGTATTTAATATGGTCCTACGCAATTCTCTGTAACCAATCAAAATACAAAAAAAAATATCTAGATATAATTTTACGGCTATAACACCAGCGGTCACTCATCCAACTATTGACCATGCTCAATGCTTCTTAACTTTGATAATCTCCGTGCGTCTTGAAGTTTCTGTCTGCTGTGCTGCTGTCTTAGATGATAATGATTCTATGATCTACATAATGTATCATATGAGTTTATTATAAATGTAATATCAAAATTGATTTCATGATATATTTGGATAGTCACAATTCATAATTTATTTATTTTACCGAATCTCATTATAATATAACACTTATTTAAATAATAAAATAAGTAATGATTTTATTATGAGGTAGTAGCACAGCAGACAAAAACATCTCATAGGAAATGTAACAGATTTTGTATTTCAGAATTATTTAAACGTAATTATAAACATCATTTTACACTTTTTGTAAGTACCAAAAAAAATTTTTTCTTCAAAGAAAAAATTTTTATATACGATATAACGCGGCTTCTCACAACGATAGCGTCGCCAATTTACAATGGATCCTTACCAAACTCAACAAACTTATTCAACAGATAGATACCAATGTTAAGTTTAAAGATGAGCTTAATCGGTCGAGTAATTTAGAAATGCCTTGTTTTCAAAATTTTCAAAATCATATAAATTTATATTTCTTCATTCCCGTACTTGAATAACTGTTGGATGGGATAATTAATCAAATTTCTGTAAGTTGCATCTGAAAGCTCTTTAAATAAGCTTTAATTGGAGTACCATATTATTTTTTATTTATTTATTTATTAGATTTAAATGCCAAGGCAACAGCCAAATGGCAAGAATACAAAAAAGAATAATATGAAGTACAAGTAAGATTATAAACAGGTATTATGGATATATTAAACAATATTAAATTAAAAATGAGATCAATATAATAGTGTAAACAGTATTTTAAGGAAAGTATAATTATGGGTGTAGTCCCAAAATTATGTCCTATTCTGCTATGTCAATAATAAAATTTTTAGTAGATTTCATAGAAATCTAACTATTGCAATGGTCCTCATGATGAAACTTTCGAAAAATTTTTCTATATTCTGACTTAACTCGACAAGCTGAGTCAGAAAATACATATGTATAAAAATTTAATCTATGCATGTATATAATTTCAATCTATAATCTACATTATTATAATCTAAATATAAATATAGATTATCCGCAATTTTTAATTTGAAGAAAGAAAATTTTTGGAACAACTCATTGAAAAGTGTTCTCTCATTAACAAAAAATTGTTAAAAAAATATTGTAATTAGTCATTAAATTATGGCAATATAATTTGTCTGTAAATATCATATTGTTTTTTAAATATATATCAGTGAAACAAATATTTTGTTAAAAAATTATCATCAATGAAATTTTGTTAATTTGACACTATTGAATAAAAATTTGGATAATTTCATACTATGAATAAAATATCCGCAATTATTAACATAAATATAATATTAATACTTTTTATCCCGAAATGCAAATAACAAGACTTATTAAGCTCATCTTCGAATATGACCTTTATATTCATCTGTAGAATAAGTATGTTTAATTCGAAAAATAATCCGTATTCATTATGGCTATCGTCGTTTCCGATCAAATTAATTTTTAGTTTTTAACATTTATTATGGAATCTACTTTTATTCAGCAGCCGAATGTTACTTTTTTTGGTTTTTTAAAATTTTCAAAAATTTCCGAACATTAATTGACCCGATTTTAAATTCGAATAAAGTGGAACAAAATACATTAAAATCGTCCTCAATCTAAATCTATAAAAATGTCTTTATTTCGAATTTCGATTTTTCATGATTTCTGGAAATTATTTGGAGTTTTTCGCAATTTTCTCGAATTTTGACGTCTCAAAGGGCTTATAAATGTTTACATTAAGATTTAGTTAATTGAAATACATGAAAATCATCCTGGTCCAGGTCTACAAAATTTTTTTCATCGCTGAATGATAAGCTAGAGTTTTAAGTTTTTTTTTATACAAAATCTTTTTGCAATGCAGTTCAATATGGCACCTGATAAGTTTCTACTCTGATTGGTAAGAATAATTTTTGGTAGACCAAAATAACGAATATACTATTTAACAAAAACAGTCGCAATAGCTATAGCTGAGGGATTTCATAATGCTTTAGTAATACAGAATTTAGATAGTAAGTCTTGGACAGTTAAAATAGATTCATTTCATTTTTCCTTTTTTTGTTTTGCTTCAACAATATACTTTGATATTCTCCCAGAACAAGTTGCTATGGTATCTGTAATTATCATGACTTCTCTACATTCGAGACGAAATAATTTTTAACTTCCCGATAAGAAAATCAATGATTTTCAAAAAATCGGGAAGTTATTGGTTTTACCCCGTTTTGAAAAAATCGAGTTTTCATTAGATCTCGACGTTTTGAGGTCCTAAGAAGCTTCCCTGACTATTCCTGAGAGAGTGTCACTGTGTGTGTGTGTGTGTGTCTCTGTGTGTAAACCTCCTATAACTTTCGAACGGTTTGACTGATTGTATTGCGATTGGCATCATTCGAAAGGGCTCAACCAACCTTAGATCTCGACTACAATTCGGACTGATTCAGACCGATCGATTTCGAAAAATCTCAAAAAAGTCGTGAAAAAAATTTTTTTTCAAGTGGTTTTTTTTTTGGATAACTGTTAAACGGCTCAGTTGATCATCTCCAAAAACTTATCAGCTCTCAAGCTTGAAAAACTACGTCGATTGCTGCTAATCCGGTCAAAATCGGTTTATTCGTTCGAGAGGTATCGTGAACGAAAGGAAACCGAAAAAAGTGTTTTTTAATAAGAAAAAATAATTTTCTCAATGTGGTTTTTTTGGAATAACTTTCAAACGGTTCTACCGATCGATTCTAAAATCTAATCAGCTCTTAACCTTAAAAACCACATCGAATGCCGTTTTGGAAATCGAAATCGGTTGATTCATGCGTGAGTTATCGTTGTCGAAAGAAAACCAAAAAAAGTGTTTTTTCGGAATTTCTTCGAAATTCCTAAATCGATCAATTCGAACTTGAAAGTTCTTCACGAGGCCTTAAAAACCGCGTCGATCGCCGCCAAAAACCTGGGAATCGGTGCATTCAGTCAAAAGTTATTGAAAATTCAAAAATAGTGTTTTATTAAATCTCTAGCAGACTTTTGAGCTCAAAAGCCTAGAAAAGCTATCTCTTTGAGCTCGGAGAGCTTAAAATGACACGAAAATTATATTTTTGAGCTCAAAGAGCTCAAAAACGTAATACGTGCAATTTTGAGCGTTTAAGTATGGAACATCAGCGGGAAGTTGCAGGGATGGCCTGTGAGGTCAACCGTTTTCCTAATTTTTTTAATTGGCAATCAGTATTGATTTTTCTTAGTTTTATGATAGATTTTTGTTAATCCTTTGTGACCTCCGATAGTTAATTTATGCATTTCATAGAAAATATCATCTGTTTGATTTTCTTGTACATTTATTATTGTACCTAATCTAATAATCACTTTTATTTCTGATTTTATAATAAACGTTTTTCAATTCTGTCATAACTTCACGCCATGGTAAATTTTCTACATTTCCGCTCTTTGCTGTACTGATATTTTTAATTTTCAGTTCTTCTAGTAATGCTTAAAAATTTTTTCGCGGCCACTTCAAGTATGACCTGTTATTTTCCACGAAAATTTCGGTCATTTTATGGGTGAGAAACACTCGTAATGTAAAAAAAAAATTAAATAAACTTTCGGGGGAAATATTTTATGTGTCGAAAATGTATACAAAGTTTGAAATTAATTGGTCGAGTAGTTTTTAACTGGCAGTAAAACGAAATTTAACTATTTAACCAACTATTCGGTGGTGGAGGCTCCGAACAAAATATAAATTTGTACAGGCTGCCCAACCAATGACAAAATGTATCGAAAGCAACGAAACTTGGGACCTACTCTTGAAGTTATCACCCAATGACCTACATCCTTTATCTCAGGCTAAGTTAGTTACACGTAGTTGGACGCCAGCTATTCTTTATCAGGAAATAGTAAACCTTTACTCTTCCAGGGCCTTTCGACAGCGAAGTTTCCAATATTAGGCAATAGATAAATAAGACAGAGAGAAAGGAAAGTTAAAGATGTACAACGGATCGTGCAAAATATATTTGAGGCAAACAATTATCCTCACCGTGGTTGTAAATTAATAAGTCAGATATATTTGTAACAATACTTAAACCTAATTACAATCTATGAATGTTTCTTGAACCCAATTTAATTTATTTGCAACAACTTCATTTTCTCTTTAGTAGTTCTCTATAAAGCGCCGAAATCCCGAGGCGACTCCAGTGTCGGGTTTCAAAAGTCAAAATCTTCGGTTTTGATTCAAATTATTTACCAATTATTCAGTTGCATAATTATAATGATCAGAATGGTAATAATAGTGTTATCACAACAATGATAATAGTAATAACTTAATGTAAGTAAACAATAACTGTCTTGTAATAATAAAATAATAATGGTGATAATACAATATCAAAATAATAATTATAATATAGTATCAGGAAAATAATGGCGATAATATAATAATAATAAGAATAATAATAATGACAAGATAATACCAATAATAATGGTAATAAAGTACTACAGGGGAAATAGTAATGATGTTATAATATGAAGAATAATAATAATGTAATGCCAGGTTGATACCAATGACATTACAACGTCAACCAAAACTAATAATATTTGTAATATAATAGAGATGATAATAGTATTAGAATGGTAAAATAATAATAATGGTTTTATAACATCAATAATAATAATAATAATAATAATAATAATAATAATAATAATAATAATAATAATAATAATAATAATAATATCTGATTGTTCGTATCAGCAAACTCGTAAGCAAACCAGAAAACTTTCAAATTTATGTATACATGTAAACAATACTTCTTAGCAAATTATTTGCAATTACTTTATATTTATTTATCACGTTAACGCCGCTGACGGTGAGTTAAATTATATCAGAATTGTATCGAAATTATATTTAGCTGGATTCGGCTATCCACGACATCTATTTAAATATCGAAATTGACAAATTCAAGTAATGAGCGCTAGGAAGTAACCTGGCCCGACCACGTGCCGGAATAAACAACGCAATCTCACCGCCGTCGCCGGTGCCGGTACAACCACCGCGAGAATGCAACCAAATTAATTTTTTCAAATCACCAAAACTACAGGTGATAATTTTATTCGAATGAATAATTATTACAGTGTAACAGTTTTACCTGCTCAGATTGGCCCCTAATCAATTGATAAATAAACTAACGAAATTAACAAACAACAATGATTATTAGGGTGCCACCAGGATAAATCACTGTTCCTGGAACCGGTCCAGAGCTGAGAATTTTCTATCTTAGGGTAGAGAGAGTGGAGGAAGGTGCTGTTGGATAATAAACAATTAATTAACAAAATTGGCCAACAGCTAATTTTACAGAGTAACTCATAATAATTTTACAGAGTAGCTCATAATTATTTTAAAAGGCGCGCAGTAGCCTTTCGGATCCGGCCCTTGCTTTCCAAAATGCATTGGACCGGGTTCGAGTCCGGCGTACACTAATGTATATTTTCAATGTTTAAGTGTATTATTCTGCTGAGCCCAAAAAAGTTAAAAACGAGTTCCAATCTCAAAAGTTCCCCCCTAGTAAGTTGCTCATGACCTTAGTAGTTAATGCGACTTTAAATTAACGAAAAAAAAAAAAAAAATACTTTAGTTAGGAAAATAATGTTTTTACCATTAATTAAGTTTTAATTATGTTTCTTTAATTAAAAGAATGACAGAAAAAGTTGGTTGACATAATAAAAACAAATAAGTTGGGAATTAGGTAAAATTTTATAAATTATTGTTTAATGAACATAAAAGCAAATAATTTAGATTTAAATCTAACGATATATAAAAATTAAAAGATATTTTTATATCAATAAAAGTTAAGCAATGCGATAACATAATTTAATCTTCTTCTTAATTGAGCTCTTGAACCGCTTCATTGTTTTCAATTTCTCTCTCTCTGTTCGTGGTATCTTCATCATCGGAATGTGGATCCATGGTTAGTTGAATTTGTGGACGATTGGTACAATTTTCGCCAACACAAATTCGACACACTGAAGTACATTGACTTGTATTACAAGCGGTCTTACATGCACAAGAAATTTCTTTTAGAAGAGTTTCTGGGGCAACTCTTTTGGTCATAGTAATGAAGAATCGCGGCCGTAGAAAAGAAATAATTGCATGAGAAATGCTAATTTTATTCTGATAATCCTTTCCAGCTTCTCCTTCTTCATGTAATTCTTCTTGAGAGACCTCTGGAATAATTTCTTCTTCTTCTTCTTCATCCATATTGCCTACTTTGATATCTGCCTCATCTTCTTTATTAAATGTTGATGAAGAGTTGGAATCGTTTTTATTATTTTTAAATTTAGTTTCGTTCAGATCAGTGGTTAAGATATAGAGAAAATGTCGTAATGTTTGTGGTATGTCATTTCTCGCATTACTTAAAAATTCATGGGGAGAAGGATAGATATCCGTATCAAAGGTCTGCTTTCGGATATCTTCTCTGACAATTACTGCTGCAGCCTTGACTATAGCAAGTCGATGGTCTGTGGTATTTGAACTTTTAGATAATTTCAAATGACTCATCAATATCTTATTAACTTTTCCGGTCAATGTTATGGTACTTCTTCCTGAACCAGATTTTGATATACGAATCCTATTTCCAAAATAAGATTCTAGTAAAGTCACTCTACTAGAGTGTTAAAATATTTTTTTGTTGGGCGCTCACCTTCCATAATTTCATATAAATCGTTAACATAGAATTGGCACTCAGATGAATTTTCAATAAAATTAACAATTTTATTAAAATTATTACTGTAGTCGTTGTGAAGTGGACGACCTGCACCACTTTGCAAAGTATTTTTCCTCTTCAAAAATGCAGTCATGCAATCCAAATGGTAAGTCGCATTTTTCTCTACTATATAAACTTCATCGGATACACGACTCTTAACTGCAACACCAAGTGCGTCGTTTTTACTATCAGCAGCTTGTTGTAACTTTTCGAGTTCCAATTTTTCAGTTACCTTATAAATTTTTCTTCTTTTATTCACTTTTTTGAATTTCTCTCGTTCTTGACTACACAATTCACCATAAATAAAGCAATAACGAGAGTAATCAAATCGTGAAGATGATCCAGAACCATCAGCTGCATCTTCTGCATGTCTTTTGATTCCAGAAAGTACTCCACCACGTGTTTGACTCTCAGATCTAGCCTTGGCGGCTTTGACCGTACGTTCGGATATGCAATTTTTTCTGCATCGGTCATGAACCGTGAAAACATCCACTTTTTCCCACTCAATCCACAAATCATTATCGCATATTTTACTAGCTGCAATTAAATTCACAGCTCCACGTTTATGAATATTTTGAGTGGGCTCACTTGCCAATTCTTCTCCACAAATAGAACAAATATTGTCTTTCACTTCTACATCCATTACAGTTTGCAATTATTAACTGGTATGAACCAAAAAATGATCACAAAACTACTTCAACTCTCAGATAATATTTTCACAATATAAAATAAGATTTTAGAATGCAATGTACACGTCCGGACACTTTGAACTTTCATACAAGCTAATTGTATATTTAAGTCTGAAATACTTCAACAGTATAATGAAAAAGAAGGAGAATAGTCTATAGAATATCAAGAACTTTTGCATTTAGACCTAAGTGAGATAAAAAATAATTTCAACATTGATAACCGGAATACAAAACATAAAAGACAAAGAAAGGATCATTGGGTGGCAACACAAAAGAGCAGATGTTAACTTTTTTCTGACCTGAGTCCCAAACTTTCTATCTGCACTAGTATATACGGAAACGGTAAGGGCAAATGACTCACTGAATTTTATTTTTAAACTTGTTATTAGGAAGTATCAAGATAATTTAAATTTAACGATTAGTTATAATAATTAAAAAAACATTAAGAAAAATTTTCTAATTTTGTCATTGACTAGTTAAGTATTAGTATCGAAAATTGATATTTATATTATAGACATTTATATTTTTGATCATTTATATAATAATTCTTGAAAAACACAATTTTTTTAATGAATTAAAAAAAAATTATTGAAAATTTTATTTATTATACGCCATGACAATTCAAACGGACCCAATAGCGCGCGCAACTTTCCCCACTCGAGAGCTGCGCGGACTGTGTCGGTAATAAGCTCAGCTGTTAATCAATTTTTTTTTTATTCAATTTTATTATTTTGTTATTAAAAAAGAATATTTTTATAGAAAATTTGTAACCAATGGATTCAGAAAACTTTAAACTTTTTTATTATTAACATTTAAACAACTCCACGGAAAGAGTATTTCCGTACACATTGATTAAAGTCGGCTGAAACATTTTTTGCAACAGTTTTTGACAAATAAAAGAAAATCGTCAACGAGAATTTGCGTGCAAATTGTACCATTGGATTCCTTGAATTTTTTTTGCATTTTAAGAAAAAAATAGACTTTGACAATTACTTCAAGAAAAGTTTCGTAGTGGGGACAGTAGACTAAAAATTATCTTTCATAAATAAACTCTTAATTAGCAAATTGAACCGTGTCGAAATTGAGTAACATTTTTCGTTTAAATCACATGCACAGAGAAAAAAGTGTTGCTATTATCACGATACAGTATAGTGATGATCACGATCCTCGTATGACTATACTTTAGATGCGCATGTGTCCAATCGAGTGGATCGTGATTATCACGATCCACATGGAATCGGATATCAAGGGTCTATATTGCTATGGTGTATATAGATGATGAGTTGTCTTTAATTAAATGTTAATTTTATTTTATTGCAGATTATTTTTTTTTTTTTTTAGTTCTTTCGTATATTATTGTTATTAACATCAATACAGATTCCTTTCATAGCTTGATTAGTTCAAAATTTTCGTGTAGTTTATGACAGTCAAGAATTGGGTTAGGTTTAAAAATGTTTAAATAATGATTTACAGCAATTGGAATTTATCTTATTTTACTTTTTTTTTCGATTTTTAAAAATATTAGCCTATAAATTTGTATCATCGATATATCCTTAAAAAAAACGCAATTATTTTCATAATAAAAAAAATATTTTTTATTGAAATTTTTACTCCTTTATTACTGTATTC
Source organism: Cotesia vestalis (assembly GCA_000956155.1). NCBI lineage: Eukaryota > Metazoa > Arthropoda > Insecta > Hymenoptera > Braconidae > Cotesia > Cotesia vestalis. The sequence goes on along the minus strand of JZSA01003660.1, from coordinate 51,304 downwards.
ATACAATGACATATATTTTTATAAAGTAGTATATGGGATCAATTTATTTATGTTAAAACAGATTTTTATGGTAACAAAAATTTTATTGATTCAATACAATATGTAATGCACATTATTTTTTCTTATTAACGCAGTAGGATATGTATCATGTAAGCTTTCATAATTTATAATACAATATTCATTAACAAACTCTGTAACGTCATATGCATGCACATGGTTATCGAAAACAGTAATAATTTTTTGACATATAAAATAAATTTTATTATTTTTTATAAAAATATGTTGAACAACCCCAAAATAAAATTTATTGTCACTTTCACTTAAACATAAAACCATGTAAGACTTAAATAAACATTTGTTTATTTCTACCCAGTTATAAAATGTCAGTAACTCATTAGTACATAACTGATACTCTTTTTAAGAACAATCAAATATCAAAGATAATTTTTTTAAGATTTGCTTGTATACTGGTCCAGTTGAAAGTGATGTAGGAAAAAATTTGTTGGAGTATAAAATATGAGCCAGTTTTAACTGATGTTTTTTTGAGAGAGTCTGGCATATATTTACTTTAGAGTGAAAAACATTCGCGTCAAGTTTCGAATCTTGGTGTTTAGCTTCTTGGCGCATGCATGAGGTATTGATAATCGGACCAGAAGCAACTAACACAGAACCATAATGTATCAAATGGTGATCTTTAGCTTTTAATTTTCACTTAAGTACAAACCGAGCTAACAAGTGATGTTCAGTGACTAAATTATCAAGTATACTTTTACATTCCCGTTGAAGAGATCTGCTGGAAACAATATCAAGTATTTGTCTTGAATTCAAGTAAACTCGCCAAACAACATCATCTTTAGGAATTAGATCGCCTATAATTATACCAAAATGACGAACAAACGTTAGCATTTCTCCTACCGACATTTTCAAGCTATCAGTTAACAATTATTAACAAATGATTTGCTAAAATGTCAGGGGGTTTATTTTAAGATTCTAGAACCCCGTAGTCATGAGCTTTCATCCAAATAGATAAATCGATCAGAGTAAAAAATTTTTTAGTATTAATGTAGTAATTAATTATTTCAATCATGTCAAAATGAAAAACACCTCTTAAAAGGTCATGCATCATGTCGACTGCATAATTTTGTGTTACATGATAACCAGGCAAAACATTGAAAATACAATTTTTTTTTATACCAGTTAAGTTAGGATTTTTTATATGTAAATCATATTTGTAGGACTCAAAAGTACGTAATAATGATGTATCCTCAATAGTTGCAAGAGATCGTTGTATTTTAGTCATCTTGCGAAATCTACAGCAGTAATTCCCATTAAAATTTTCAACGAATCCCAGTAATGTATGTAATCCTAGGTTGTCACCTAATATTAAGCCTAGTTTAAAATAAATTTTTAGTTTACCTTGAGTTAAATCAAGCTCAACACCGTTTTCTTTTAAGTACTTTAATTCTTGAAGTAAAGTCCTGTAAGCTGCATAGTTTCCAAATTCCTGTCTATCTTTAGAACTATTAATAACTGCATAAAATATAGAATTAAGAGTTTGATAATGTGGTGGCAAGCATGGTATAGATAGATATGTTCCTGCTAATTTGTGTACCCCACCATGACTACCAAGACCGTTACCAACCTCATAGTCATCACTAAATAAAAAGATGGGTAAAATATACTTAGAATGAAGGTTTTGTACTTTATTTTTCCACAAATTAGTTTGTATGAAGTTAGAGAGAGATGATTCGCTTTTTAATTGGTTCACATAGATGAAAACGGTATTGAATACGTTAGGTAACTCAAAAACTTTTTTAAAAATATCTCTTGATAGATATGAATATCCGGTTCTCTTTTTTTTATTTACTTTAATGGTACCATCAGAATAACGCTTAAGAGTAGCTTGATTTTTGTACCCTATAAAAAATTCGATAGGAGCAAAATAGAAGCCACTTTGCTCCAAAATTTGCAAACGGTTATGTTCTGTTGAGAATCGATCTATATAACATTATTAATTGTTTTGAACATATTTTTAATATCTGAGACTACTAACATGCCATTATTATTAGTTTGATAACTAGTTTCAAGCTGTTTTTCAATTATTTGAAATTCAGAACCAATTATATCTCTCATTATTTCATAAAAATTTTGAATTTGATCCGATAGTACATTGTAGATCCATACAATTGAAATATTGACTCAACCACTTTTCGATGAGTCATCTCTCGTATTTGTACATCTTTACAGTGAGTCAAAGGAACGCTGCAATTATTATTTTTTAACATGTTTTTAAAAAATTAATAATAATTGTCAAGCTTAAGGAAAAGTATTAAGCTAAATTTAAGTCTCTGATGAAAGTATCAAGCGCAGGAACAGTTGTTCGATCTTCAGTATCAATTTTATAAATAGCTTCTTGTAAAAACATCCAAGGATATGAAGATTCTTTAGAATACTCTAATTGAAGTGCAAAGTAGCTTTTGGACCAATAATCAACACATTCAATATTGGAATCAGCTTCGAACCGAATGTCATTTATAATTACAAGCCTTTGCTCAATTGAAGTCAACTCTGCTCCGATTAGGAGGTAGAGGCTGTTCTGTCAGATCATACTTAAGCAATTGATTTTTTCTCTCAACAAGCTTAACACATAATTCTTTATCATTCTGAAACATAATTAAATGTTATGAAGATAAATTATTAATATATAAGTTTATTAAATGATATGTAAAAATAATTCAGTAACATTCAGTCTTACTTTAGCATGCAAAAGAAAGTAGTTTTGAACTTCTTCTTTTTTAGGATGCCAAGATCCGTTTTGAGAGTCAATTGCTGGAGGGTTTGTCAGCAACGAAGGAATTAGCTTGAAGGTTACAGCACTTCTTGCATCTATATGGGTAAACGCAATACATTATATCAAATAAGTAATGGACATATTACAAAAAATAAAAAAAACATATTGATACCTACCATGATCTTTATCTTTATATTTATTCAACAACGACGCAAGAATTTTAATATCTTTATAGGCTCTTTTTTAACTTCCCGCTAAAAATATCAGATTTTCGAAAAACAGAAAGTTATTGTTTTCATCCCGTTTTCCAAAAATCGAGTTTTCATCAGATCTCGACGTTTGAAGGTCACAGGAAGCTTCCCTGACTACCCTCGCGATGTTGTCACTATGTCTGTGTGTGTGTGTGTGTGTGTGTGTGTGTGTGTGTGTGTGTGTGTGTGTGGCTATGTGACTTGCTTATAACTTTTGAACGACTGAACCGATCGGAACGAACTAAACGGCGTTCTAAAGAGTTCCCTCAAACTTAGATTTTCTGAGAATTTGAACCGATTCGAACAGATAGATTTTAAGAAAATTTAAGAATTTCTTATAATCAGAATAAGAATAAGAATTAATAATAATCGACCATTAATAAGAATTTTTAATAATTTTAAGAAATCTTGAAAAATCTCAAAAAAATAAGAAAAAAATGATTTTTGAAAGTGGTTTTTTTGGAATATCTTTTAAACGGCTGATCGATCAACTTCAAAAACTAATCCGCCCTTAAGCTTGAAAAACCACACCGATCGTCGCCAATCCGGTCAAAATCGGTTGATTCGTTCGTGAGTTATCGTGAACGAAAGAAAACCGAAAAAAGTGTTTTTTCGGGATTACTCTGAAGTTTTTGATTTGATCAATTAAAACCTGAAAATCACTTATGAGGATGATAAAACTGCGTCGAATGCCGCCAACCGCGTGGAAATCAGTTGATCCATTCAAAAGTTATTGCGATTTGAAAAATCCAAAAATAGTGTTCTACGAAACTTCTTTCAGACTTTTGAGCTGGGAGAGCTCAAATGCATCAAGATATTATCTCTCCGAACTCAGTGAGCTCAAAGTATCACATAAATTATATTTTGAGCTCAAAAATCTTAAAAATGTCATAAGTACAATTTTAAGTGCTCAGGTATGGAATTAGCGGGAAGTTACAGGGATGGCCTTTAGGGTGAACCGTTTTCCTAATTTTTTTTTTACTACAGTATGGTAAAATTTGTCTTTCTAAATTATCATAGCTGTTTTCCAAATTTGACGTTTTATGTAGGTACACCACATCAAAATCAATGCAAATCTTTAAACATGTAAAAAATGATTAGTATGACATTTCCGACAGTGGCAAAAAAATGTAAACATACCAGTTTTAACCTATTTTTTATGTGAGTTAAAGCAGGAACAGAATTTATATACTCGGAACTAGATAATGCCTGGTTTGAAATGTAATTCTGGATTCGAGCCGCTGACGTTGATCGCCAAAACTCCTCAACTGTAGTCCAGGGATCAATGTGGTCTTTAAGCCACTCCAATTTTTCTTCACAGTCTCCTGCAGCCGCGTCTAAAAAAAAAAAATTAGGAAAACGGTTGACCCTACAGGCCTTCCCTGTAACTTCCCGCTGATGTTCCATACTTAAACGCTCAAAATTGCACTTATTACGTTTTTGAGCTCTTCGAGCTGATTTTCAAAACGGCATTCGATATGGTTTTTTAAGGTTAAGAGCTGATTAGATTTTGCAGTTGATCGAAAAAGCCATTTGAAAGTTATTCCAAAAAAACAACATTTAAAAATAAATAACTCACGCACGAATCAAACGATTTTGATTTTCAAAACGGCATTCGGTGTGGTTTTTCAAGGTTAAGAGCTGATTAGATTTTGGAGTTGATCGAAAAAGCCGTTTGAAAGTTATTCCAAAAAAACAACATTTAAAAATAAAATTTTTCTTAATTTTTTGGGGTTTTTTTGATTTTTCTCAAAATCTATCGGTCCGAATCGGTTCAAATTTTTAGGAAATCTAAGTTTGATAAAACTCTTTAAAACGCCACTAGTTTTGTTCGATTCGGTCGAGCCGTTCAAAAGTTATAAGCAGGTCACATACTTACACACACACACACACACATACATACATACAGACGGAGTGACACCCTCTCAGGAATAGTCAGGGAAGCTTCCTAGGATTTCAAAACGTCGAGATCTGATGAAAACTCGATTTTTTCAAAACGGGGTAAAACCAATAACTTCCCGATTTTTTGAAAATCATTGATTTCCTTAGCGGGAAGTTAAAAATAATTTAATAAAAAATTTTTTCAAAATTCATGTCAAGCTAAATAAAAATAATACCTATTTTAAATATTTTTGCAGTAGTGCCTATGCGAACAGGAGTAGATTCATCAACAGCTTTTCTTTTTATTCCTCTCAGGTTTCGCGATGCTCCGGATTACAATAAAATGTCTCGATGATGAATGTATCGGATTTGTAACTTGCCTCTTGCTAATATCTTTTTTTTTCCAACACGAGAGTAAGGCACATAATATGTGGCTATAATTTCAGTTGCAAATAGCTTCACTATCAGGGATGAAAGTTCTTTCATTCGTTCCGGACTTATGCAAAAAAAGTCATTATATGAGTGTTAATTAATTTTATAAACTAATTTTGTAATATTCCTGTTATGATTAATCATTAACGGTTATCATTTGTATTATTATTCAAGAGAATATTTTTTTTTCATGCATTAATTTTATTTATATACAAAGTAATCAATTTCAATTAAATGTAAAAATGATATATCAAATGAAAAGATTACATTTTAGAAAAATTTCTTACATATAATCATAATTTGTTTGCATTTCTCTTGTAACAATACAATCAGCTAATAATACCCGATATATCTCAGTGAGACATCTTTGTATTTTGAAATGATTTAAAACAGCTATTCCTGTAATTGAATTTTTCAAATGGGTCATTAAATCAGTGATAGGATCACAAAGTTCATTAGTGAGGTCAATATCATTGGGGAAAAAATGACTTGGATTAGGCGGTAAACTTCTTTCTCCTTTATCAATTTTAATTAAACCAGAGACATCGGCCCAATTGTTACCGTCTTCTAATTTTCCCACTTTTTTAAAAATAATGTCCTTGGACCAGATTTAGGAATTATCTGAACAGTTTATCATCTGAACAGTTTCTTTATCCAAGCATGCAAATGCATTTTCATCTATTTCTTGTTCTATATAAATCAAAATAACATATAAACAATAAATATAAAAACAAGTACCATACAACATAAATATTGCATTCACTAACAAATAAAAAATATTAAAAGAACACAAACATAAAAAATTGCATAGAATAGTAGGTTTTATACAATAACCACGGACACAGTATTAACACAGTTCACATAGAAAGATTTGATTCTTTACTCACCTTCAAAAACTGACACAAGTTTCTCAAGATTCCACTCGATTAATTTATCCACAACCCAACCATCCATGACGTTGAGAATATTTAGAAATAAATTAACGCAACTATCATCACTATTTTATCACAAAATTGTGAATAAAGAAACTCGTAAGTTTCGGACTTGGTTATGTGTGGTGGCGCTGAAGGCGGAGTGGATAGTGATAATCACGATCCGTTTCGTCGTAGTAAGGAAACGTTTCGACATATTCACTATACAGTTGATCGTGGTATTCAGGATTCACAGTTTCGAGCGTAACAGTATTTGTATGTTCTCCGTGTCGAGAACTTGGAACTTTTTAAAATTAATTTTTTTTCCTTAAAAAAAAAACTGCCACTACACCTATAATTTATACATATTCTGACGAGCAATTGAATGCTTCATAAAAAAGTTTTGTCATCATTTTTTGATAAAATAAGTCCCTTAAAGGTTATTTGTAGTTTAAATTATATTTCTAGTTATTAACATAGTTTTTCAGTCTTGCTATGAAGTTTTATGTGCTATAGTTATTTATTTCATTTATAAATGGTCCCAAAATTATATTAAAAAGGTTAACAGTTACAGTAACGTTAACAATGCTATGGATCGGATACATTATTAATTATATTGCCGCTTATGTGTATTTTTTCTGTCTCTATTTACATTTTTTTGTTAAGCAATTCCTGGTCACATTATTAGAGTGCCGATGAAATCAAATTTCACTAGCCAGGTGCGTTTCACCACGCGCGATAGATGTCAAAAGCAATTTATTCGCTGTAAATATACATTTTTCAAGACATATTTTAGTAAGATCTTAAAATATAACAAAATCTTTTGGACATTTGTTCATTCATACACAGGAAAAAAATTTAACTTGACTCAAGATCAAGAATCTTAAGCCAAGAACATTATTTTGAAGAAAATAATACTTTTGAGTCAAGAAGAAAAATTCTTAATGAAGAAAATTTCTTTCTTCAAAATGGTGTTCTTGTTTCAAAATTGTTGATTTTGAGTAAAGTTGATTTTTTTATAAGTGTAGTATTTATTTAATTATCATTTTAGTTTGTGCGCCTCTTGCAGCATCAGCTCTATACCAAGATTTAAATCATATCAAGACTGTGTATCAGAACAGAACGACTGATAAAAAAATTTATGAGGCGGTATTGCACAACTTTGAAAACCATCTGTGGTATTTAACTGGTGAGAAAACTGCTTTGGTTTTTTTTTTTTTTATTTAAATATATCACTTCACGTCAAACGAAAAGTGATTAAGGCAGTTGGGTCCTGCAAGGCATATTTCAAGAAAATTATCAAATTTTCTTTTTGAAAGACAAATATAATAATAATTCACCACCAAAATTTAAAATTAATTCACCTCACTGTTTTTGAGTACTTCATTGTCGAAATTGCTTAATTGAAACACAGAGGTATAGAGATGATAATAAAGTAAGTATTAAATCTTCTGTACCATTCTAGTGATGCAAATAATTTCATACTAACTTCACCATCTCTCTATACCTCTGCGAATAGATAATGCAATTTTATGAATTGATTAAATGTAAAATAGAGATGGATATATGAGGCATCAATTTATTCGTGATATGATTGGTCGAATATATCATAAGCATGAAAATATATGCAAACTCTATATTCAAGCGCGCGCTTGCGCGCGCAAATTCAAATTCTAGTTACTTAAAAACTATAAGTTGCATTAAAAATGCTAGTTTCAATGTCTAAAGCCAACCGGAACTAGATACCCCGATTAAAAAAAGGAATTTGATAGAATTAAAAAGAATTAAAATGTTAATACTTTCAAATTCTGTTGAATACTGTAAATCCTTTTTTAAAATTCACGATTAATACTATTAAATACTTTTTAATACTAAAATAATCGATAGGAGTAGTAGAATATAACAGAATTAAACTAGCATTTAAAATTTCTGATTCTATCGAATACTTTTTAATTCTAAAATAATGGGGGCGCCACTGCGATCTATGTGCAATACGACGTGTTTTTCTGTGCTCCACAAAACTTGTGATCTTTTCATTACATTTACCAAAGTTAAAAATAAATTCTCTGTGTTATCTTATAAATAATATATCTGTGCTAAATCTGACATATTCCGACGCTTTGTGCTCGACATATTTCAATTGTTTCTCCGGATTTTACTGATGCACTACATAACCAAGGTCAGTTTTATTTTTTTACGTGCATCTGGGGACCTATACGAAAGCCTATGTCGCCTAGCAACATCTCGCAGAAGCAAGCTGGTACTACCAGAAACACAACCAGCGGTAAAACAGACAAGAAAATCACTCCTTGTACGTTGAAAATTTTGAATTCCTCCGCGCCAAGAGGAAGACCACCAAATCATCAACGCTTCTCGTTAAATAAATCCTCTTTATGTCCAACAATCACAGATTTTATAGAAACTAAAAGGAAGCGCGAGCCTGATGAGGTACTAGTTGATGACCGAGAAAAACATTCGAGATCAGTAAAAAAGCTGAATAATTCCTCCAGCCCAGATAAAACCGAACAAGAACAAGCAGCAGACATGGAAAACATCCTATCAGAAATCAAAAGTCTCCGTGCTGACCAAGAAAAAAAGCACTCTAAGCTAACTAAGAGACTAGAAGAAAACCTCATCAAGGATCAAGCTGCCTTCGCCAATCTCCAGAATAGCCTAGAAAATCTAAAAGAAGAACTCAAAGGCACAAAGACCGATCTAACTAGCCGAATAGAAAATCTAGAAGCAACTACAGTTAAAACCAACCAGATCGAAGAACTCCAGAACTTGGTTACAACTTTAAATAAAAACTCTAGTAATACCTACGATGCTCCTATAATCAAGAAGATCGAACTTCTGACCAACAAAGTTGATTATCTAGAAAAAGAATGCAAAAAAACAAAAATTACGATAGCCGGACTCAATTTCTCCACCAATGACCATATTGCTGAGGTTAAACACTTCCTCTCTTTGAAATTTGGCATTGATTGCTCCAAAGTTACAGTCAAAGAACTCCGTAAACACATCGTTGCAGATCTACACGATCCCACTTTGAAATCTACAATTCTTAAAAATAAAAAAAACAAACTTCTCGGCACAAAAATTTATATCGATCCCGACCGTACCACCAAAGAAAAATATATTGCCTGGCAAACTAGACAATTCATTAAGCAAAAAGTCTCGGAAGGGAAAAGAGCTACCAGGAAGGGCTCCAAGGTCATAATAGATGAAATTAGCTATGTTAGGAGTGACTCAAAAAACACTCTAGTCCCCCAGAACAATTCCTCGTCAAAAAGCTAGCCAATACCTATGGAAACACAAGAAATTCACACAAAAAACTAACTGGAAACTCCGCAAAAATAACAAAAATAATCTTTTGGAAACTACATGGCTTCCCAAACCTCGAACCAAGCTCAATAACCAGAGACTCCGACATCATAGCAGCCTGCGAAACCTGGACCACGCAACCTCTTAACCCACGGTTCCTAGAGAACTTCAATACTTACTGGTCCAATGCACTCAGAGAACATGCGGTCGAACGGGCCAGTAGAGGACTGGTCTCTGCTATTAATCGCAGATACAAATCTTCACTACTAGAACTCACACCTTGGTGGATCTTCAACGAAGTGTGCATCGGAAATACTACTCTAATCCTCAGGTCTGTATACTTTCGTAAATGCCTTGATCTACGATACTTACTCAATATGTTGCAGGAAACAATCGACGATGTTAAAGCCTCGCACCTTTACGATCTATTCATTATAGGAGGAGATATGAATGCAAGAGTCGGCCTACAAAACCCATGGCCAACGGAACTATTCTCTGGGCTCCACGTACATGACCCTATGACATTCGCAAATGTCACCGTTCCCTCTAACTTCTGGGCGGCAGTCAAAAAATTCACCTTTAAAGGTGGAACTCAACCAACTATCCCAATCGCCACCTGGAACAACTTTTACGCTACCACCTATCAACCCAGAATAATAACAGCGATGCCCTCAGTACATATCTCCAACAATACCATAGATGACGACATCTCCATGGCAGAACTCGAGACCACACTATCAACTCTAAAAAACGGTAAAGCCGCAGGCCAAGATCTCTTGATAAACGAACTCTATAAATCACTCACATACCAATACAAAGAGATTCTTTTAAACACCTTAAATAAGGTCCTTACCGAGGAAACTGTCCCTGGACCCTGGACAGACTCTCTGATGACCATGATTTACAAGAAGGTTGAAAAGTCGGACCCAGCAAACTACCGGGGAATTGCTCTCCTAAATACAATCACAAAAATATTTACAACTATACTTAAAAAAAGACTAGTTACATGGAATAACAACCAAAACATACTACCCGAATGCCAAATGGGTTTCCGTGCCGGGCGCAGCTGTACAGACGCCATTTTTACACTACTTAGCGCCATCCAGCTCAAATTCAGACACAACGACGGCAGAGAGATATTTGGAATATTTGTAGATTTCCGTTGAGCCTTCGATTCGATCCCACATTCACGTTTATGGCAAAAACTACACCACCTACAAATCAGCTTCAAATTTATCAGCACGATTAAATCACTGTATGACCAAGCAACAATCCAAGTTAAATCAGATGAGCAATTCTCCAACAAATTCGATGTGACAGAGGGCGTCCTTCAGGGAGATTCGTTAAGTCCCGACTTATTCCTACTATACTTATTCGACATAGAGCAATTTTTCAGATCAAAAGACTTGTACGGTCTAAATATCAACGACATATGTGACTTATTACTACTCCTCTACGCTGATGACACAGTCATATTCGCACACTCTCATATTGATCTACTTCGCAAACTAAGAGAATTAGAGGAGTACTGCGAGTCAAACGGACTTACAGTCATTACGCTTAAAACTAAGATAGTAATCTTCAAAGCCTCTGGTAGAATAAGTAACTGCCCAGAAAAATACCGAACCTACAAACAAAATACCCTGGAGATCGTCAAGAGCTATCCCTACCTCGGAGTAAATGTCTCCTCAACGTCCAAGGGCCTCAAAGCAATGAAATCAGTGCTAAATAAAGCAAAATGTGCCTCACACACTACCATGTCCATCTTAGCCAAGGCAAAATGCGACTCTCTGACAGTTTATAACAAACTGTATGACAGCATGGTCGAGTCTGTCCTACTCTACGCCTTCCCAGCCTGGGGTCTCTGGTATAGAAACTCTCTGGAATCAGCTCAATGTTTCTATTACAAAAACCTTTTCAAGCTACCCAAGAATACTGCAGACTGGGCTATGCGTCTGGAGTTTGGCCTAACCCCAGTATCATGGAAAGCCATGCTGTGCACTTACAGATAGGTAATCAAAACCCTAGAAGATAAAGACACTTCGCTCCACAAAGTATGTCTTCACCGCCTCATCCAGCTTGCACAAAACTCCTCAGCAACTTCACCCTATAACTGGGCCACTCAACTAAGGGAGTTCCTACAAGATTGTGACTCTTCGGACTTACTTGAAACTCTAGATGCCAGCAGATGGGAGTCCAGAACCAATCAAATCTTCCAAAATTATCGAGATATTCTACTAAGCAGGGATATTGATAGCTCAAGAAGCTCATGGTCCTTGGAGTTTTCTCTTCCTAGGCCCCAACAATACTCACCAGCAAATTTTCTACTACTGAAAATCCCTTTAGCTACTAAACGCACGATCGCGCAACTAAGACTTGCAAACAAATACTGCTGTCGTCTAACAGTGAAGAAACTCCTGACAAAATTCGCACCCAGTACGAACTGTCAACTCTGCAACCTACAAAACCCAGACAACATCGAGCATTTACTTGTCAAATGTCCTATGTTCACAGCCCTACGATCTCACTTCTTGCAAAATCTAGGAAATGGAAGTTCAATTGCGGACCTTCTTTCAACCGGAAACATAAAAACTCTGTACGATGTTGCTAAATATGTGGAAAAATCAGTCGTACTAAGAGCCTGGGCTCTCAACTTACAACAAACAACCTGCTACATAAACAGCTCCTCCTAAACTAAACTATTGATATTAATTTCTGTAGTCTCAAAGAGCTTTATTATTTTTGTAATTTTATTTGTGTCTTCGCTACTTTTTATTTATGTTTATTTTATTTTTGTTATTTTTCTTGCGGAGTTCAACCAATATCACTTCTCAACTACCAACTAACGATACCATGTAATATAAACTATGTATGCCCTCCCCTTGCAAAAAACATGTAAATTGTTTATGCAATAAATCATCTAAATCTAAAATCTAAAATATTATTCTGAAATAATGTCTTTATTTTATCATCTTTTTAGAATATAAAAGAATTCAATCAGTATTTAAAATTTTTGTTTCTGTTGAATACTTTTTAATCCTAAAATAATGTCTTTTCGCTGCGCTGGCGTCGACAGCACCGACGAGGTCCACCTAAATGTTTGGCTTACCTGGTTCGTAGTAGGTTGGGCGCCAGGAACTTCCGTTCCGCTATTCGTTAGTTCACGTCGATCGTCGTTGGGCGGCGGGTCAATATCGAAGAGATTAAAAAAAAAACAAATCTATGCGAAGAGTAGCAGGAAATCGGTTCGGGAAATATTCAATATTAGGTAGGATAAAATTAATTACGCTGGCACGATTACGAGTCAATTATTTATTCAGTAACGAGCGAGGTCGAATAGCATTCGTAAATTCAATTCAACAAAAAAAATTAACTAAAAGAACGAATAAGATCAGTGAAAATTGTTATAATTATTATTTTTTTTTTTATAGGATCCAATTATTCGAAAAACTTCGAAATTAACAAAACAAAAAAAAATATAAAAAATAAACTCGATACAAAAATATTTAAATACGTAGCGACGTTAATTCGCCGGAAATAACTAAAATTTACCCAAGAAATTTCTGAATTCCTCTAACAAGTTCGATCGCAGAATAAACTAAATTGATAGGTCAAAATCGGCAGTAGTATTCGCAATAACAAAAAAAAATCTTAATAATAAAAAAAAATTAATTAACAAAAATTATGTTTAAACTATTCAACGTTCGAAATGGGTCAATCGCAGAATTTAATCTTAACAAAAAAAAATTGACGTCGAATTTAATTACTATAAAAATTAAATTAATGTACGTTTAATTATTTAACAAAACAGCAAAACAATAAGTTTAGTCAGTCAAAGTCGCAAGTTGAAATCGGAAAATTCGATCGGATCAAACAAAAATTAAATCAAATTAATTAACAAAAACTATCGTATTTTGCCGATGTCAATCATCAGCAAATTTGCGAATTCATGACAGTAATTTATTCAACAAAAAAAATTATTTTATTTCGCCGGCTTCGAGTATCCGTAAAATTAAATAAATAGTTCACTGAATATTTATTTAACAAAAAAAAACTATCTTATATCGCCTGTTCGAGTATTAGTAAAATTAATAAAAAAAAATTTACTAAACAGTAATTTAACAAAAAAATTATTTTTGATCGCCTAATCAATTATTAGTAGTAATTAATAAATAATTACTGATCAGTTAGTGCGATGGGGTCGTTGTTACCCGCCGAGTGATTCGCGGGAACAAAGCTCGAGGTACGACAAAATTTTCAAAATACATTCCAATCGCAAACAACGACACACAATATCCTTAACCACTTATTATAATATAACTTGGCACCGGATGCCTGGCTGACGTCACTTGAACTGCGTAGTATTTTTCAATAATCAATTAAATTCAATTTTTTTTTTTAATTTCGTGATCGTAAATAAATCCTCAATTAATTAAACGTAATAATCACAGAAAAATTATTTCGACTTAAAAAATATATACTTTTTTCAGTTACCGAAAATTCCTACCGAGTAAAGGTCCTCCCTTTCCCTTTATCCTTTATTTCCCTAATTCCCAAATTTGTCTATATGGTTTTTTTTTATAAAAACGCTATAATTCGTACCTTCGCAGTTAAACGAATATTTTTCTTATTATTAATCGAAACTTTATTTAATTGTTCGCAATTAATAAATCGAAAGCACGTTTTTTTTTGTCGTTATTGTGTTGTCGAATAATTATTGTAATTCGACACGCGTTGTTGTGAGAGAGTTGTCGTACCGGAGATCACCACACCGACTTCCTAGTCATTCCATTTGGCAATTTCGTGGACAACGCCGTCGCCGAGGATCACCGCCGCCATCAGGGTCGACGATACGGGGATTTTTGAATTGAGGAGCCCTTCCAGATGTCGACTGAGCGGGTAAGTGCGGTCGCAGTTGTTATTTCACCTGAGTGACTTCATCGCGACTGTGAATCATTCGAATTATTGCCGATAAAAGCAACAATTTTGTCACTAGTCGAAATAATTTTCTGTGATTATACGTTGAATTAATTGATGATTTATTTACGATCACGAAATTACAAATTGAATTTAATTGATTATTGAAAAATAATAACGCAGTTCTGGTGACGTCAGCCAGGCATCCGGTGCCAAATTATATTATAATAAGTGGCTAATGATATTGTGTTAGTTGTTGAGATTGGAATGCACTTTGAAAATTTTGTCGTACCTCGAGCTTTGTTCCCGCGAATCACTCGGCGGGTAACAACGATCCCATCGCAATGACTGATCAGTAATTATTTATTAATTTTACTGAGAATCGAAAGAGGCGAAATAAGAAATTTTTTTTTTTGGTTGTTAAATACACCATCAGTGAATTATTTATTAATCACTAATAATCGAACAGGCGATCGAAAATGCTTGTTTTTTTTTGTTGTTAAATTAATGTTCAGTAAATTTTTATTAATTTTCCTAATACTCGAACAGGCGATATAAGATAGTTTTTTTAAATAAATAGTTTTTTTTGTTAAATAAATATTCAGTGAATTATTTATTTAATTTTACTGATAATCGAAGCCGGCGAAAGAAGATATTTTTTTTTTGTTAAATAAATAATCAGTGAATTAGTTATTAAGTTTACTGATAAACGAACAGGCGAAATAAACTGAATCTGTTGTTGTTAAATCACTAATTTTAATACTTTCGCAATTTGACTGATAAATCGAACCCGGTGCAATAAATAATTTTTTTTTGTTAAATAACTTATTGCCATGAATTCGCGAATTTGCTGATAATCGACATCGGGAAAATACGATAGTTCTTTTCTTTGTTTATGAAATCCAGTCACAAATACACTGTCACTTGTAACTGGCGAATAATTTTTTTTTGTTTTGTTTATTTGATTTTTTTTATTTATCAATTCGGAACATTTGTTAATGAGAACCGAGCGGAATAAATAATTTCCGGCGGCGGATTAAGTCTTCTTATTTTGTTGATTAGAAGATTCGTTCCTTTGTTAATTTTTTTTTGTTGAATTGAATTTTCGAATGCTATTCGACCTCGCTCGTTACTGAATAAATAATTAACTCGTAATCGTGCCAGCGTAATTAATTTTACTCTACCCTATATTGAATATTCCCCGAACCGATTTCCTGATACTCTACGCATATATATATATATATATATATATGTCTGTATATATCTTTCGATAGAAAAAAATTTTATAATTTTGTTGCAATATGCTTCGCAGGATCCGACTACCTTAAAGCATTAGAATGTGATGAAAATTTTGATTTCAATTCTTCCTCAATAATAAATAGTTAATTAAGATAATGAAATTATCAATTTACGGGAAAAAAGGAATTGATTTTCTTATTAAATAAATTTACTTTTATTAATTCAAATTTGATTAAATTTTTTGTTCGATTTAACATAAATGAAAATTTCCTGGACGTTAACTTCCAGTCATGGGCTACCGATAACGATTGCTGAAAAATATTAGACATCGTGACTATTTTGCAATTGTAACGATGTAGCGCAAAGAGCTTTTCGATTAACTTAGGAATACATCAACATTTGAACTCCTGAAAAAAAAAACAAAACAAAATTTAGTGCAAATTATCCATGAAAACAAAAAGACTTTTCATAATGCGACTAAAAATTACTTAACACAGAAAAAATACATATAAGCTGCAATATTATTTAGAATATCTTTGAGACATCGCATTATTAACAGTACTGTAACTGTTAATCTTTTTAACAAAATTTTTGGAACATTTATAAATGGAATAAATGACTATAACACATGAAATTTTATTGCAAGATTGAAAAACTATGATAATAACTAGAAACACAACTTAAACCACAAATAATTCTTAAAAGATTAATTTTTTTAACTTCCCGCTAAGAAAATTGAAAATTTTCAAAAATCGGGAAGTTATTGGTTCCACCCCGTTTTTCGAAAATCGAGTTCTCATCAGATCTTGACGTTTTGAGGTCCTAGGAAGCTTCCCTGACTATTCCCGCGATGATGTCCGTATGTCTGTGTGTGTGTGTGTGTGTGTGTGTGTGTGTGTGTGTGTGTGTGTGTGTGTGTGTGTGTGTGTGTGTGTGTGTGTGTGTGTGTGTGTGTGTGTGTGTGTGTGTGTGTGTGTGTGTGTGTGTGTGTGTGTGTGTGTGTGTGTGTGTGTGTGTGTGTGTGTGTGTGTGTGTGTGTGTGTGTGTGTGTGTGTGTGTGTGTGTGTGTGTGTGTGTGTGTGTGTGTGTGTGTGTGTGTGTGTGTGTGTGTGTGTGTGTGTGTGTGTTGGGGAACAGCTCTGCTACAATGCTGTTCATTAAGGCAGGAGACTTTGGCGCTTCTGGTGAGACCTTTTCGGGTCGTTTGGTGACAATTTGATAGGCTTTACCCCAAATGTCCTAATCGAGATCATTACAGGTTTCTTTCTAAAACGTCTCTTTACTTGCTTTGACGGCACAATTCAACGTCTTTTTTGCCTGTTTATACTTGTTTGAATGTAAATCCTGGTTTTACAAGTGTTACGCGGCTCTCGTTACGCGGCTTATGGCATCTTTTGCAAAGATCTGCAATGTCTGATGACCACCAGTCTGCCGGCCTGTTGAAACCCCGATTTTTTAGCCGCGGCATACAGGTGTTACAAGAGGCAGCAATTCCTTTCATTGTATTTAGCACTGTTTTTTCAGTCTCTCTGCGGGTATTTGGAATCGGGTTGTTCTAAAAAGTAGACCAGCTTCGTGTTAGGGACGTTCGCAGTGCCTCTAGGCCTAGCTTTCGGGCTTTCCACTTCCGCTTAGAAAGTTGGCGTTGTGAAACCAGGGCAGATAATAGTTCAACGCTGAATCTCACAAACTAGTGATCACTGCCACTGCATTTTTCGGAAACAGTCCAATCTTCGATCATGTTGGCAATCCTCGGAGTTGGCAGCTAGAGGGCGAGAATGGATTCCTTGAACCCAGGTCTTCTAAAGGTTGTGGTAGTTCCAGTGTTGAGCACTATGAGGTCATGCCTTGCTGCGAAGTCTGCTACTTCGTTAGCTCTGGTGTCAGAGAAGTCAGTACCCCATTCAGCTGATTTGGCGTTGAAACCAGCTACGATCATTTCACCGTCGAGTTTACCGATAGTGTTCTTTATGTTTGCCAAACTTTGGTGGAATACACTAATTCCTTCTTTGGGTAAAAGGTAGGCGCTCATCAAGTAGGTTATGAGAGTCTTTATCTACACACAAAGCCTGCTCCGCTTCCGTTGTTGTTGATGGTGACCTTCTTCAAGTTTATTATCCATATCGCTGCTGTGTCAAATTTATTAGCAAACCATGTTTCACTTTTGATGTGTAGATATCGCTTACAGATAACGCAGACGTCGATGTTATTTTTAGAAACGCGCTGGCGCAGCAGATTTTTCTCCAAAAAGCACCAATTCAGGTTTCCTTGTAATATGCGTGTCATTTCTGCCCTCTCGTTGCTTCGGCAAGTGCTGTACGGAATGCCTTGCGAGCTCCGATGTCAGAAATATGGCATGAACAACTTGGGTATCTTTTTCCGGAGTACAAAGGAAGCAACTTGGCTTCTCCGTGCAGTTTACGGACTTGTGGTTCTCTCCGCCACATTTGTAGCAGCACCTGTTTCTGTCTGGTCCGACACACTGACGTGTTTGGTGTTCTATAACCAAGACATTTAAAGCAGTGGGTTACTTTTGCAACTGGGCGTATACGGCAGTTAACCCAACCGATCTTTATGTGGGCCTTGTTAAGGGCCTTAATCGCGCTGGTCTCGTCTATCTTGCATAAAGCTGCCCAATTCCCTCGTGGTGTAGGTTGTGTAAGATTTAACTGGTTGATCTCCAGGCTATTATTGAATTCACGTTGAAGTGCTTCACGAACGTTGCCCTCGGTAGAGACTTCATCCAAGTTGTAGATCTCGATGACTGTTATTGGTGTTAGCGTCTTAACCGTACAAATATTAGCAGTAGCTGACTTTACCGCATCGGTAAAAAAAGCCTTGCTGTCTTCGGTCTTTTGAGCCATTTCAGAAAGAGCGCTACCGAGTTTCGTTTTTTTGTTCGAGGTCGCGCCAGATGGCGACACCTCCCGAGCCATTTGGAAAAATTACAATTTAAGATCTTAGTTTAAGTTGAATTGTTTATTAGTATATGATTTATAGCCCAGAAGATAATTGGGATGGTCACCGACGATGGAAAATCCGTGGGATTTAATTTTTGAGGCCTAGTTTAGGAACATTTAATTGATTTATTTTGGGCTTATTAATATGATCGGGGCTCGGGTAAGCGGTTGACGGACCTGAGTAGGCCCGAGGTCCCTAGTTCGGAGCGGACGAGCCTGACGCTCAGCCCAAATTTATTTTACCCAAACTTACGTTTGATTCGAATTTATCAATGAATTGTTAAAATATAATTGTTAAATAATAATTGTTATTATTGAAAAGAGAATTGTGCGCACACGTGCGGATGCTAGCTCGGTCCGGGGGAGGAAATTGTTAAGTATTTAGAGGAATTCAAATTTTCAAAAGGACCCGGCGGTGGCTTGAAGTGTCGAAAAGTCCTTCACGAGGGCAAGTTGGTAGCCTCGTGTCGGCAGCATGGTGCCGGCGAAAAATATCGACAGTCACTGGAGTGATCTATAGATATATACACCGCTGTGTTCAGGCTTGATATTAAAGTTCAATTAAACAAGTAACAGTTGTGATTTAATTTATTTTGAAATTATTTTCTTCATTTTATAAAGTTTGCTGGTCCATTGGTAAGTCTTTTAGTACTTTTTCGCCGGGGAAATTGCTGAAATCCTCCCGGGCGTGAGCCGGTGCCGGTTTTCCACGTGAGGCCGCCACTGTTACCACGTGGGGTAGCGCTTGATATTCTTTTTGTGTTGAATTGTAATATTTTACAAAAGTTACTTGTTGGCAACCAAACGTGGGTTTGCTTTGTAAATTGAGAGAAAAGCAGCCTCCCGGAGAAAATCCCCGGCGGTTGACATCTTTATTGTGCCCTGTGGCTCAAGATAATTTGAAACACGTTTTATTGAAAATTTATATTCTAATTATTGTTAAGCGAGTTTGCTAGTATCTATTCCTCTAGTGTATGTGTTTTTGAGCGCGACCACGAGGCGCGTGGCTACGAAATTTATAATTATTATTTTTAAGTGAAATCAGGACTCAGCAATATGTGTTATCAATTACTATTATTATTATTATTATTATTAATATTGTGTTGATGATCTTTGAATTTTTCTTTTTTTTGTTGAACGCCGAAATCATAACTCAATATTACATTGATAATTAATTGTGAAGATGCATAATCGAATTATCATTTATATTCTCGAAAATATATGAAATTTATATTTTTTTTGTTATAGAGTTATCTTTATTACAATTATTTTCGTTAAAATTAAATTATTAAAAGCGACAATTGACATTTAAAAATCATATTATCGGATGAAATAAATCATTGTACGCGAGCTTGGAAAAATTCCAAGAGGATTTGTTTTTGTTAACTATAATTAAGAATTACATAGACCACGGAGGAATTCGGCGACTTTAAACCTCTTAGGCCTTTATTTTAATAAATTCTTTTCTTTTTCTAAGCATACTTCCATTTTATTATCATGTGTTTGATATTCTTTCATAAAATACTTTGTGCTCGCTACTATAATTTTCCTTAATCCTTTTCCCCCGCTATATTATTCTATTTCAAGGGAATTACTTATAGAAGAGAATAATTATTACTAATTTTTGTTTGCCAATTAATTTCGTCTGTATCTCTACTTTGTTATTATTTCTACTTATCTCCACACGAAATCCACTTTTTAAGGGAACGGTTGTTGACTATCCATCTTCTTCCATCTGGACTTTTGTACTCCCTATAGCATTTCTAGACAACGGATCCATGGGGTCCAACCCACTGTCCAAACAGTCGCTAAATAACAACGAGTTCAGGTCAGTTGGCACGCCTTTCCTCGCCAGTATTGAGGTATCCATCTCCTATACTGTAATCGATATTTGAAAGTGTTGTGACATTCCCATATTGTTAATTGCTAGGTTTTGGTCGACCCCAAGTATTTTATTTCCTCAGCACCCGACATATCTGCCGGGCAGAAAGGTTTAACCGATTTCATCGCAGTTGACGCTATCCAAAAAGGCTTGGCCAAAATTTGATTTGGAATACGATTTAGACCGATTCGTTTCGATAGATTTTGAGAAATGTTTGAAATGAATATTCTATGAAACTTCTATCAGACTCGAAGAGCTTAAGAGCATATAAAAGCATAAAAAAGCTATCACATTGGTTATAGCTTTTCACATAGTTAGCTATCACACCTGGAAAGCTTTAACACATTAAGTACAATTTTGAGCTCCTAGGTATTGAATTAGCGGGAAGTTGCAGGGATGGCCGTCAGGGTCAACCGTCTTCCTAATTTTTTTTTTTTTTTGAGAACTATCAATGTTTTCAATGCTTAGGAACTTTAGTCAGTTTATTCATTAATCTGATTCTATTGCTTGCAGATGTCAGAAGCTCCCAAATTTAATTTATGAAGGTAATTTGAGCATCAATATGAAAAGACCATCTCATATTATGCAACAGCGCCACGCAGCTAATTTGAGAGAACGAAAACGTATGCAGAACATTAATGATGCGTTTGAAGGACTGAGATCTCATTTACCAACATTGCCTTATGAGAAAAGACTCTCAAAAGTTGATACGTTAAAACTTGCAATTGGCTATATAAGTTTTTTGACTGAACTGGTCAATGGAAATCGGAATTCTGTGTCTTACAACCATGAAACTATCATGAAATCCAGGAACCAAGATTGTTTTCATAAAATTATAGTGACGAGTAAGTATGCATTTCTTCTGTGCTATTTTATATTCATGTGAGTATATAAGTTGTAACGGGCTGTTCTTGCTACTTGGTCACGCCTTTTTTTAATTTTAAAATTCAAGGAAGCCACTGGAATTTTTATCACGGTTGTTAAAACCGGTCAAAGCAAGAGAGATATCAAAGGGTCGAGAAAAATTATAATTAGATTCACAAAAACAATAACAATTAACTTTAACATAAATTCTCAATTCATTCCACTAACTTTTTATATAATCAAACTAGCTGTTACCCGCCCGCTTCGCTGGGCATTATATAGAATTATATTTTTAGGTCTAAACTTGAAATTTAATTAGAGTATTGTTTTGACTTTCACAAATTCCAAATTTCATCAAATTAGCATATATTTTTTATCCATGTAATTATTCCAGCTAATATTCATTGTAACTTACAATGTGCAATCATTATAATGTTTGCGTAGCTTTTTTTTTAAGATGAATAACAATTGACACGAAGAAAAAAATTTAAAATGAGAATTTGGAGTCTATAGGAGCTATAGCATAGAAATTAAAAATTTTTATGTTAACATCCACCTTCGCAAACTACTGTGAGATGAGCTATCGTAAAATTCGTTTATAGATTATTTCTACATCTCTAACAGAAGATTCCTACCAAATTAGGAGTCGATAGGAGCTACAGTTTGAAAACGGGAATTTTTCATTATTAACGCCCTCGCAACCCCCCTTGTGGGTGGAATTTTCTGAAATCCGTTCTTAGCTGACCTCTACTCGGCGAAAAAAATATTCCTGCCAAATTTCAAGTCTCTAGATCTTATAGTTCCAGAGATATCGTGATGAGTGACTATATCTATAGAAAGTCTCCTATATATAAATATATATATAGATTTGTTAGTTATGGAAAAGATCATTTGATCACCGCGTAGATTTTCGTCTTTTCAGAGTACTCAATCGCTGTGTTAAAATTTTAAATTTAAGTTTATGGTTGGAGATCGCGCAGTCTTCTACGGCATGTTTCAAATCCACGCCGTTTGTCTATTAGTTCTTTGTCTTTCATCTTCAGTTCATCAGATTTGTCGGCGACTTTTTTATCTTTTACGATAAATTCAGTAATATTGCAGTCGTCACTAAAGAGAAATCGTTCGTCTTCATCACATCAGTTACACTTGAGGTAATGTAGTCGAGGTCATCGTCTAGGTCGTGTCAAAGATTTAAGTTCGTCATTTTATCGATTAATTCTTTGAGTCCATTTATTTTTAATTCGAAACTGAAGAAAATTCTGGTACTTATATCTTGTCAAATAGAGATTTGTCCGGTTTGCAAGATGTTTGTAATGAACCTTTTTGCTTCCCCCTATTGCTACTTATAGACTAAAGCGTTACTTGTGTAGCGATCTGATTGGTCATTTAGTGGTAGAGAAGTTAGCATGCACTCTGTGCATAAGAAGAGATTGAAACTCAGTACTAAGCGCTTAGAAAATTAGATATTCGCTTCAAGGGCAACAGAACTAGCATCAGACGGAACAATTTGGAAAACCTCTCACTTTTGATTAATTACATATAATCTTCTATTATATATTCACGTTGATTAAATATTTTTTAAACACATTCACAGAATATCTATCATGACAAAAAAAATCGAAACTAGGCCGATCTACAGTCAATGCAAAAAGAAGAAGATTATCAAAATTGCGACGATCCATTGATGATTCGATCATAGAAAATAATCTACATAATAAAGATAATGATCATGACAATATCGACATCAATGATATCAATCCTAACGATGCTAATTGTTACGTTCCCGTTAAATTTATAATATTTGATTGAATCTCTAATTCAAAAATTTTAACTGCTTCGTTGGTGATGAATTAAATTCATCATCAGCGAAGTAACGGAAATCGCTTGTGATAAGAGAGTCACCGGGCTCTAGCCTAAACATCGTGAGAGCTGTACACCGACGACTTCTCTAGGGTAACCTGAGATGCAACGTTGTCAATTTTATTAACTTTTATAATTCTTTGTACTCTGGATGAAGATCCAGAGAAGTCAGTCAGCCGACAAACATCTGAGGTCCCGGACGTAGGTCCGGAGACCGACTGACTCCACCAAGTTTATATTAATTTTTATAATATATTAAATCAAATGAAATTTTGTATTTTAATGTAATTGAACCCGAACAATAATCTCAAAATTTAAGAAAGAGCCTAGCAACTGGCTCACCTGGGGTCTATCGACTCCCTAATGAGGCCAACCTGGGATTTAAAAATGATTAAAATTAGTTATCTGGAAAACTAAATATTCCAGAACGTAAAATTTACGAGAACGTAACAACTGTTTTAGGATATCGGTTTATTATTTAGGAATTATTCGAGTCAAGCAAATAATTCGTGATGAATTAATTTTAAAATTGAATTATAAACATGAAAATTAAGTTTCAATTTTATAATATAACAGCATCTCATTGCTGATAAAATATATTTTTCTTAACGTTAAATTAAAATTTAACTAATTAAAACAGAAAATTTTTCTGTCGCAGTATAATTCATATAAGAATTAACTGTCGAATTAAATAAAGAAAATCTGATTCAAAATTATTTTGAAGAAATTTAAATCATTACAAATACAAGTGATTAATATTCAATAAAATGAAAAATATCAATACCGTGAATTTTATACAACTTAGTGGTATTATTGAATATAAAATTCAGGCGAAATAATATCATAATAAAGATTACGATCCGCCAAATAATTATTGATTTTTAAAGTTATTTATTATGAAGTGTTTCATAATTATATATATAAAATCAAATATTTATGAAATTATAAAATTACTAGCCGTCCCCGCCCGCTTCGCTGGGCGAATTGTAAATGATTGTAATTGTAATTAGCTTAATTTATAATTTTTTTTTAATTTTTGATTTTTTTTTCTCTAATTTTTTTTACATTTTTTTTATTTCAATTCTAAAAAAAAATCAAATTAAATTAATTTAATTTATTATTATTTTCATTGGCTTTTTTATTTTTATTAATTTTTTATTTTTATTTTTCATACATTGACACCGAGGATTTATTTGTTTACATGGACCATGTATCATATTATTCTTAACAACTTAAAATAAAATTGGATCTGTTTTTGGATTAGGGATTTCGGCACTAATGACAGTATCTATCTGTTCTGGTTTAATTTTATCTTTCAGCCATAGTAGAATATGAATGTGGGGAAGACCACGTTTTTGCCACTCAACAGTATACATATAGGCTAATGTTTCTCCAAATATACGTTCTTTCGTTATTAAATTAATTAATTTTTTTACTTTTATCCGGAATACCCTAGCTATTATATCATGACGATCTTGAGATTTTTGTCCTGTAATAAGTTCACTTACTATTTCACTCCATTTTGGATTGCAGGTAAAAGTTATAAATAGATCTGGTTTCCCAAATGATCTAATATAGACCATACCATCTTGAGTGCGTTCGTGCATATAACGATATCCTCCCGTGAATGATGATGGAAGTATTACCAACTTCCCAATTTCATTAATGTTTACGTCTTTTCTTAAAGCATCTTGTAAATAAATATAATTTTCAGCGCGTAGTTTCGATTGATTATTTCGTATAATAGATAGTCTTTCTGATTCAATTTTAGCATACATATCGACTAAAAATTGATTAAACAATGATCTGAAGTGATGTAAATGATTATGGTTATGATGCCTAAGCATAATTCTATAAGCATAGAAAGACATAGCTGATACGCTTTTATTTCTATATGGCTGCCCAGAAATAGGATTTATTTGAGGAATATTTATTGAATATCCATCTTCTCCGTAACAAAAAATTAAAGGATATTGTAAACAATCATGGGACCGATGTATTTCCTTTATACGTTGAATTTTATTGTTACGAAGATTAAGAACAATGTCTCTTGTATTAAATTCTTGTCCAATAATCAAAACAGCAACTTCACTTGAAGTGGGTTCATTACATCTTCGTGTATGCTGATCAACAGGTTTTTTATCTGATCGTATGATAATTTTTAAATTAACACAATCGCGGGGAACATGTTCCATAGCTGATTTGAAATCTTTTATATAAACATTATTTCGATGAAGCATGGATTGAAGCTCGGTGATCAAATCCTTGTCAATATTATTCTCAAATATATTACATCTAGATTGAGCTTGAAAATTCAAATCTTCAATAAAATAAATTTGTAAAAATTTTTCTTGGTTTTCTTCAACAGGATAGATACTACCAATGGTATGATAAACTTGTCCTTGAACTTTGAATGTCGGTAAATATACATCATTGAAAACTTTAGATGCTCTGAAAGATGTCATTTGAAAAGCAGCATTATATTTTCTAATATTTTCAAGAAAATGTTTTGACTTGCTGTGTACTCCTTTTGTTAAATTATAGAGTGGTTGAGGAGGTTGAAGAATCGGTGGTAAAGAAACTTTTCCTTCGGAACAACAAATTGAATGACATTCATCCTTCCACCGTAGTGCAGAACAATATGCGCAAATAAACGACATTTTTCCAATTTTAAATGCTGGATCATCATCATACTTAATTCTTATATCATAGTTAAATGCACTATATTCTTTTTGCTTTCCCCATGGAGACATATTGTATAGTCTATTAATATTATTCGCATTGTCATTAATATTGTTATTATTATTAAAAATGTCAATTGTATTAATATTAGCATCGTTAGGATTGATATCATTGATGTCGATATTGTCATGATCATTATCTTCATTATGTAGATTATTTTCTATGATCGTATCATCAATGGATCGTCGCAATTTTGATAATCTTATTCTTTTTGCATTGACTGTAGATCGGCCTAGTTTCAATTTTTTTTGTCATGATAGATATTCTGTGAATGTGTTTAAAAAATATTTAATCAACGTGAATATATTAATTATTATACTAACCTTTATAAATTGAAGACCCTCTTCTTCATTCAACTAACCAACAAATACTAAACGTATCATAACCAATTAATACTAAACAAAACATAAACGAACAAATGACAGATATATTCTTTTTTGTTTTTAAACAAAAGATAGTAGAGAAAATCACATATTTACATAACCTATAAATAATTCTACCTTCTTTTGTTTTTCTTCAAAAGACAGTCGAATAAATTGTAGAAGATTGTCATTTGTTTTAAATGAAATAACAGTTTTACATAGCCTATAAAAAATAAAAAAATGAATGATCAAGTTGATATCATGAGCCTTTCTTCATAAAAAATAATTAATTTATTTAAATTTAAAAAATTAAAAATATCGTCTCGTGTCATAATTTTGTGGATGCGTGGGTGGATGCATAGAATTGCGTAGGTGGATGCGTGCATGTGCGTGGGTGGATGCGTGGGTGGATGCGTGGTAGTGCGTGGGCGGATGCGGGGGAGTGCGTGGGTGGATGCAGGGGAGTGCGTGGGTGGATACATGGGTGAATGTGTGGGAGTGCGTGGGAGGCTGTGTGTTGAAACGCGTTTAGAAGCGTTTAAGTTTGCCTGTCTTTATGCGCTTGAATATCGCTGTTCATTTGTTTTATTATCGGAAACAAATGACTATCTACATAAATTCGAAAAAAAATGGGAAAGGGTTGATGGAATTTAAAAAATGAATAGCCTAAAACCTTCTACAATTAATTCCGCGTCGAATGGTTATGGTCTCATGCCGATCGGTCCAGTAGTTTTTAAGTTTACCGCGGTCGAAAAAAAAAAAGTTGCTTATATATATATATATAGATAATTCTAATGACACAGATTAAAATTTTTAAGTTCGTTAATCTTAAAAAATGGATCTCCATCTTCCGACGGCGAGACAATCACTTCCGTGAAAATTTTAATTTTCAATTAGAATATTCTTACTTGGTTTGTGTCCAGTGAGTTTCAGCTCTTTGGGGCGATCTGCACATGGATTTGGTGCATAATAATAATGATGATCACTCCACAAAAATCGATGAAAAAACATTTTGTTAACATCACCGAATCACACACCAAAATTTTAAATTGTTTAAAATTATTTGTTCGTAGCAATAGGTTTAAATTTTCATTACTGTTTAATAAAATTAACTTCACAATTTTCTTGAACTTAATCATTAACTGCAGTATAAAAAATCATAGTTTTATTATATTAAATAATTAATTAGTCCGTAGCAACATTTGGCTGAATTATTTAACTTAATAATTCAAAATAACTTATTGCAAGTTAAAATTTAAAATGTTTCCAAATTGTATCATCACTGTTTTAATTATATTAAGTTAAACTTAACTTCACTCACATTGATGAAATTATTTATCAACTGAATCACGACATTACGCGACACAGTTTTTTATTTAATAAAATTATGGTCCGTAGCAACACTTTTAATAATTCATTTCTTTAAAAAAGGAAAGTTTAATTTATAAAATTCAACAAATTCATATTGAAAGTCCTTTTTGTTGGATTATTTTCAGTAAAGTTTTTAAACAGTCACTTCACGAATTTACCATGACATCCTGGTCACAGCACCACTGTTACGTTCCCAAATTTTGGGCGTAATTATTTTTTTTAATTTTACGATAATTTATTTAAGTCCAGATTTTGACCTCGTTAGGAAGTCGATAGACTCCAGGTGGGTCATGTCAATGATTCCTCCGCGAAGTACTTTTTGTTTTTTATGTTAATAAACTTTTATGTTACTTGCAATTTTACCTGCCTTAGGTAGTTGAGGGATGGAGTGCCTAAACGCTGGCTAGCGCTTTGGGCGATTTCACCAGAGTGGAAGCAGCTATTAAAAGCGCTTTCCCACCTGGGGGATAAGGTTTCAATAGATATTCATATTAATTGATTGACAATTAATAAAATTTATTTAAAGGAAATAGGCAGGTTCAGCCTCGGACCAGCAGAGATTGCTCCTCCGCTAAGTCCGAGGACTGACTGCCCCAGAAGAAGTCTGGAGTCAGAATGTGTTTTGAATAATAATTACAATGAGTTTTTATAATGAATTTTAGCAACGCTGCATCTCAGGTTACCCTATGAGAACATCAACGCAGTCCAAAACCCACAACGTAGACTGTTTAGTCTACTAGGCTGCGTTGACGTTATAGAAATCTGTTATCTCGAGGTATTTCCGTTACGAAATACCTCGG
This sequence comes from Cotesia vestalis, assembly GCA_000956155.1. Classification (NCBI taxonomy): domain Eukaryota; kingdom Metazoa; phylum Arthropoda; class Insecta; order Hymenoptera; family Braconidae; genus Cotesia; species Cotesia vestalis. The sequence continues at coordinate 22,717 of JZSA01003660.1, read as the reverse complement.
ATAATAATTAATTGATTAAAAGAAACTAGGCCGATCTACAGTCAATGCAAAAAGAATAAGATTATCAAAATTGCGACGATCCATTGATGATACGATCATAGAAAATAATCTACATAATGAAGATAATGATCATGACAATATCGACATCAATGATATCAATCCTAACGATGCTAATATTAATACAATTGACATTTTTAATAATAATAACAATATTAATGACAATGCGAATAATATTAATAGACTATACAATATGTCTCCATGGGGAAAGCAAAAAGAATATAGTGCATTTAACTATGATATAAGAATTAAGTATGATGATGATCCAGCATTTAAAATTGGAAAAATGTCGTTTATTTGCGCATATTGTTCTGCACTACGGTGGAAGGATGAATGTCATTCAATTTGTTGTTCCGAAGGAAAAGTTTCTTTACCACCGATTCTTCAACCTCCTCAACCACTCTATAATTTAATAAAAGGAGTACACAGCAAGTCAAAACATTTTCTTGAAAATATTAGAAAATATAATGCTGCTTTTCAAATTACATCTTTCAGAGCATCTAAAGTTTTCAATGATGTATATTTACCGACATTCAAAGTTCAAGGACAAGTTTATCATACCATTGGTAGTATCTATCCTGTTGAAGAAAACCAAGAAAAATTTTGACAAATTTATTTTATTGAAGATTTGAATTTTCAAGCTCAATCTAGATGTAATATATTTGAGAATAATATTGACAAGGATTTGATCACCGAGCTTCAATCCATGCTTCATCGAAATAATGTTTATATAAAAGATTTCAAATCAGCTATGGAACATGTTCCCCGCGATTGTGTTAATTTAAAAATTATCATATGATCAGATAAAAAACCTGTTGATCAGCATACACGAAGATGTAATGAACCCACTTCAAGTGAAGTTGCTGTTTTGATTATTGGACAAGAATTTAATACAAGAGACATTGTTCTTAATCTTCGTAACAATAAAATTCAACGTATAAAGGAAATACATCGGTCCCATGATTGTTTACAATATCCTTTAATTTTTTGTTACGGAGAAGATGGATATTCAATAAATATTCCTCAAATAAATCCTATTTCTGGGCAGCCATATAGAAATAAAAGCGTATCAGCTATGTCTTTCTATGCTTATAGAATTATGCTTAGGCATCATAACCATAATCATTTACATCACTTCAGATCATTGTTTAATCAATTTTTAGTCGATATGTATGCTAAAATTGAATCAGAAAGACTATCTTTTATACGAAATAATCAATCGAAATTACGCGCTGAAAATTATATTCATTTACAAGATGCTTTAAGAAAAGACGAAAACATTAATGAAATTGGGAAGTTGGTAATACTTCCATCATCATTCACGGGAGGATATCGTTATATGCACGAACGCACTCAAGATGGTATGGTCTATATTAGATCATTTGGAAAACCAGATCTATTTATAACTTTTACTTGCAATCCAAAATGGAGTGAAATAGTAAGTGAACTTATTACAGGACAAAAATCTCAAGATCGTCATGATATAATAGCTAGGGTATTCCGGATAAAAGTAAAAAAATTAATAAATTTAATAACGAAAGAACGTATATTTGGAGAAACATTAGCTTATATGTATACTGTTGAGTGGCAAAAACGTGCTCTTCCCCACATTCATATTCTACTATGGCTGAAAGATAAAATTAAACCAGAACAAATAGATACTGTCATTAGTGCAGAAATCCCTAATCTAAAAACAGATCCAATTTTATTTGAAGTTGTTAAGAATAATATGATACATGGTCCATGTGGACAAATAAATCCTCGGTGTCAATGTATAAGTGATGGAAAATGTACAAAAAATTTTCCTAAACAATTACTTCAGGAAACTCAAACCGGTGATGATAATTATCCAAAATATAGACGAAGAAGTCCATCTGATGGTGGTTTTACTGTAAAGATACCTACTCAATTAGGTGAATTTGAGGTGGATAATCGATGGATAGTACCGTATAACCCTTTACTATCAAGGTTATGTAAAGCTCACGTTAACGTCGAGTATTGTAATTCTGCGAAATCTGTTAAATATATCTGTAAATACATGAACAAAGGAAGTGACCAAGCCACTTATTCGGTTAACGATGAAAATAACGAAATCGAAATTTTTCAATCGGGTCGATACATTAGTTCCTCAGAAGCTGTTTGGAGGATATTAGGTTTTCCGATTCATGAGAGAGACCCAACAGTCGTTCATTTAGCAGTTCATCTGGAAAACGGTCAAAGAGTTTATTTCAATAATAACACAAATATACAACATTTTGCGGTATCGCCTCCAAAAACTACGTTGACAGAGTTTTTTAAATTATGTTCTGAAGATGACTTTGCTAAAACTTTATTATATAGTGAAGTACCTGCTTATTACACTTGGCGTCTTCATGTATTTAAACGTAGAAAAATAGGTCAAAATGTTCCTCATTATCCTGAAATCAAAAAAAGTAATGCTTTAGGTAGAATTTATACAGTACACCCTAACAATTTTGAATGTTATTGTTTAAGAATGTTACTTCATAAAATACGTGGACCTACATCTTTCCAATCATTAAAAACGGTTAATAATCAAATTCATGAATCTTTTCAAGCTGCCTGTACAGCACTCGGATTATTAGAAAATGATGACCATTGGGATCAAGCAATAGAAGAAGCCACTATATATAAAATGCCTTTTCATCTAAGAAATTTATTCGTTATCATCTTAGGATTTTGCCATGTTACGGAGCCTATCCAATTATGGTTGAAATCCAGAAATGCAATGTCTGAAGATATATTACATCGTTTCAGAAGACATAATGATAACAATCAACTCGATTTTAATAATGAAATTTACAATGAAGCTGTTATGTCCAAGGGCGTTTTTAGAGCGGTAGCGTAAACGGTGGAGGTTTAGACTAACAGTTTAAAGAATACGCAACGAAGGTTTAAATTCCGTTGTTTTAATTATTTATGTGGGACGTTTTCGATGTACGAATTTACCACGCCTTCGTTTGAGACTGTTCACGGATTTAATGTAAGAGTAGATGTACTTACTACTTGTTGATTTATTTCTTAGGATCGGATCCGTGATTCCGGGGCTGATCGTGATGCCTTTTCCTTGATTGGGCCCTCTGTTGGTAATTGCAGCGGATGGATGTGGTTGGATTGGGCTGCTTATCTTAAGGGCTTCTTATTTTTATAAAATGAATTAAATTAAAACAGATTCAGATCCGTGGTTTAAGGGCAGCTGTTAGCGCCTGTTCCTTGATTGGGCCCTTTGGTTGGTTCTCGCAGCGGATGGAGTAGGATGGATTTGGGCTGCTTATATTACGGGCTTCTTATTTTGTAAAATGAACTTGTTGGAAACTGATTTCACTTTTATTCAGATTTATTTATAAAAATTAGAACTTACACTTTCACAAATTGATTTTTATGTAATTTATTTTAATGAATTTTAGTGATTTAATTGAGCTAACGTCCTCCAGTCCCCCGTAGGGTAAAGTGCGCAAATTTAGCTTTAAAAGATCTTAAGTTACTTATTGACCGAACTCTCGCCTAAGTGCAGGGCAAATTAAGACTTTGGGATTTGACTTTCTAGGTTTTATCTACTGATCGAAATCTCGCCTAAGTGCAGGGCAAATTAGAACTTTGAGATTCCGGTTCTCTATGATAAACTTAATGTTAATACGTGGCCTGATGGTTAAACCGCGTCCAAACTTCCTTTAAGTGCAGTGCAAATTAAAGCAAAGGACTCTACAAGGCACGGGCCCGTCAGTTAAACGCGGAAGTCGAATTAACTGCTCGAAGACAAGGCGTTGGCTGTTGATCGCCTTTTTAAATATTCGCGGTGCTGAGATTGCAGAAGTCCCCGCTAGTCAACCAGCAGTCGCGTAGCTTATATTTTATTGTGGCTTTCGCGCATGGAGAAGTCTTCCATCTGCGCGGGTGATTTAAATTTTAAAAGGAAAAATTTTTGGGGTGGACATAACAAAGCGTTAATACTAATTGAAGATCAATTATTTTCAATATCAGGAAAAACATTAAATGAATTTAACTTCACATCTCCTGTAAGAACAAACAGAACCTATTTGCGGGGAAATTATCATAAAGAAACTAATTACAATATTGAAAGTTTATCAAATTTTATTACTGAAAATGAACCTAAATTAACTAATCAGCAACGAAATGTTCATGAAAAAATTTTAGATAGCGTAAATGAGAATCAAGGTAAATTATTTTTCATAGATGCCCCTGGAGGAACTGGAAAAACTTTTCTATCAAATTTATTGTTAGCCAAAGTGCGGAGCAGTGGAAAGATTGCATTGGCTGTTGCAAGTTCAGGAATTGCTGCTACTCTATTAACCGGTGGAAGAACTGCTCATTCTTTATTTAAATTACCATTAAACTTAAAAATTGATGTTTCTCCGATCTGCAATATAAGCAAACAAAGTGAAGCCGCGAAAGTGTTTAAAGAATGCTCTGTTATCATATGAGATGAATATACAATGTCACATAAACGAGCTTTGGAAGCAGTAAATCGAACTATGATAGATATAAGGAATGATAAACATGATATGGTTGGTATTACATTGGTTTTAGCGGGTGATTTTCGTCAGACATTACCTGTTGTCAAACGTGGTACCAGAGCTGATGAAGTTAATGCATGTTTAAAGTCGTCTTTTTTATGGCCAAAGTTGAATTTATTATCATTATCAACAAACATGAGAGCTCACTTATATAGTGATGTGAACGCTGAAGAATTTTCGAGTCTTCTTTTAAAAATTGGTAATGGAAAAATTGAAGAAGAAAATGGTCAAATTAAAATACCTACTGGTGTCGGAATTATAGTAAGGAATTTAGATGATTTATTAAATAATATTTATCCTGACATAAAAAATTTAAAAACAAAATCAACGATTTGGTTAAGTGAAAGATCAATTCTTACATCTATGAATGATCATGCAACTAGATTAAATAATATATGTTTAAATTTATATGACGGTGAAGAGATTATTTATACCTCTGTTGATAATGTAGCAGAGCAAGATGATGTAACTAATTTTCCTGTAGAATTTTTAAATTCTCTGAATCCAGCTGGCATGCCACATCATAATTTGAAATTAGAAAACACGAAATTAGAACCAAGTAAACTTTGTATATATTTACCATTAATAAATATTCATTTCATCATGGGTACCTAATAATAACATTACAATTGCTTGTAAACATCCCAATAGATTCGAGCTGTTAACTTAAATAAAAATTTATTTATCATCTCCATGCAATTAATAATTATATTAATAATAAAATTAAATAAAATGTAACGTTCATTTTTAAATATTTTTAATTTCCAATAAATAAAATGAAAAAAAAATTAAAAGTATAATTATTTCAAATCAAATAAGCGGATACTTACTGTAACTCCCTCTACAAGTAAATATGGCCAACTCATTATTGAGGATAGTTGAAATATTTACTAGTAGCAACAACAATTCTTTTAATGAAAGTTTTTTTATATAAAAATAAATATTAAATAATTGAATAGATTTAATTATAACAAAAAGTTGCCAAAAATCACAAAGATTAAAAAATTGATTCTGAAAATCATTCCGTTTACCGCCAAAACATTCATTAATGTGGTCGCTCTGCGGACACAGCAACGGCCATTGTTTTATAAAATCTAAGAATTGCGCACCGTTGTTTTTACGTTTTATTGTTTTTTTTTAATGAATTTGATTTTTATTTTATTATTCTATGAACGAATAGTCTAAATAAAAATAAAATATTTTTAACCAAAAAATCAGTGATAGATGGGTAAGCCAAATTAAAATTATACATACATATAAAAGAGGTTAGCTCTGTGTCTGTTGATCATCGATAAAAATTTGTATAAAAATTAATTATTTAATCCATTTAATAATAATTATAACATTGTTTAAATGATAGTTTATTACAATACTAAGATTAATTTTTAATATTTTTTACGATGTTTAGTTGTAAGAAAAAATATTGGGCCCTGGTGAAATGGGTTGGAGGTGTCAACGACAAAACTTATACTGTTGGGATAGATACTCAACATATTAAAAATTTTAATTATGAAGAATTTACCAGTGAAGAAGAGGATCCTGAAAAAATTTACGTAATTGAATGGCATAATCAATCTAAAGAACCACCTGGTGGTTGGATATGCTATCAGGCGAGAGTAATTGCGGTTTCAAATGAGTTTATATATCAATATAACATTTACAAGTAAATACTATAGGTGACAAATATCTACCAATAACTCTTTAGTTTTTGTAGATTCTCGTAACGTTTTAAATAAAAAATTAAAAGCTCTAGACGGTATTGTATCACTGAAAACGATAAATACCCAAGAAACAGTACCGATTAATCGTAAGGAATTTCAAGCCCATTGCAGTCATTCAGTAGTCGATCTATTGACAGAAGAGGTAAATTAATATTGTAATTTTATGTTAATAATATAATTTTATACAAATCATCTTTATTAAACTTTCTTAAGTTAATAAATACACAGAAAATTAATTGATAATTTTACTTCTAGGATGAAGAAAATCCGGAGGAAAATAATTCTGTACGAAAAAAAAATTAGGTTTGAAAATGAGAACACGAGTGAAAAGAACGACAGTTTAATTGATGTTATTGAAAATCATAGGAAGGTGAAATTTATTTTAAAATAATTTTCTTAGTTCAAATATTCAAAGTCCTTAAATTTATTATAAAATTCGAATGAATCGATATTCAATCGTCAATTATTATCATAATTTTTATTTTAATTGATTTTTTTATAATTTTTTATTATTTAGGATCAAAATGATGATAATTTAACTATCAAAGTTGGGGAAAAAAACAGAAGTTCTGCTAGCAAAGAGACCGGAAAAATTACACCATTAATTCAGATCAATGAAGAAGTTGGGCATCAATATGTCACAAAAGAAGATTTGATGAAAGGTATGTTTTGTCTTTTATTAATTAAAAAATAAAAAAAAAATATTTATTCTAATTATTGCCAGCCTTGCGAGAAATTCAACAACATCAGCAGCCTTCGACATCTCAAGCTTTACAACCCAGACAGAAAACTAAGAACAATCCTTCACTCGGTCTTCCTGGTAGTACATCAAGTGGTCTTAAAATGGTAAGTTTTTGCAAATTAAAAAAACAAGAATTAGCTTAACAGTTTTTTTTTTCTCTATAAAAATTTAGAAAGAAATTAATGAAGAACAATATTCTGCTACTGAGTGCGCTGCGACACCTTCAGCAATGACAACAAATTTGTTAGGATCTATCTTTGGTTTAGATATTTTGTCCAAGAGCAATTATAAAGGCGAAGCACCCAAAACTACCAAAGATGGAACAAAAGTTCAGCATAATCGTTTGGATTTTGTGAAATTGAATGCCATTCAACGTAATACCATTTACTTTATTTTTTTTAGTACTTTTCGGATTATTTCTCATTATAACAATAATAATTGTATTATTTATGTTAATATTTATAAATTTTTTTTTCAGAATTTGTAACAAAACGTTTTAAAAATTTTAAAAGCAGTGATTTTGGAAGGGCTGTTAATAATAAATGCAATAAAGTCAGATATGAACTTCGCCAATCTAAGGTAAATAATTTAATATTATTTCAAAAATTTCTTACTTACCTTGGCTTCAGATGTTTGAAGAAATAATGGATGCTTATATTTTTTTATACATTCCTGGAAAAGAGAAAAAAGACGGTGACAATTCTGGATCAAAAGACGATGATAATTCTGGCATGGACTAAATCTTTCTTGCGGTCTCAAAATATTAAAATTATCAGTTCACTTTTTAAACGTTTATTTTTTTATGATTATCCTGTGCGTATTAATAATTAAAAATATTGAGTTTTTTTACTTTTCTAAATAAATAATGATATTTAAATTTTATCCAATATTGATGACAAATTATTTAGTTATACGAAAGAACAACACATGAATAAATACCGAGTATACAATGCTATATATTTTAAGCATATATTTTGGATACATTCGTAGAAGATATTCCAGTCTAAATTCGTATCATATATACTACATATATTCCAGGTACCTCCAAAAATACGGTTTTAAAATACATTGCTGGATATATTCTATACTAGCCGTCCCCGCCCGCTTCGCTGGGTGAATTGTACATGATTGTAATTGTAATTAGCTTAATTTATAATTTTTTTTTAATTTTTGATTTTTTTTTCTCTAATTTTTTTTACATTTTTTTTATTTCAATTCTACAAAAAAATCAAATTAAATTAATTTAATTTATGATTATTTTTATTGGCTTTTTTATTTTTATTAATTTTTTATTTTTCATACATTGACACCGAGGATTTATTTGTCCACATGGACCATGTATCATATTATTCTTAACAACTTTAAATAAAATTGGATCTGTTTTTGGATTAGGGATTTCTGCACTAATGACAGTATCTATCTGTTCTGGTTTAATTTTATCTTTCAGCCATAGTAGAATATGAATGTGGGGAAGACCACGTTTTTGCCACTCAACAGTATACATATAGGCTAATGTTTCTCCAAATATACGTTCTTTCGTTATTAAATTAATTAATTTTTTTACTTTTATCCGGAATACCCTAGCTATTATATCATGACGATCTTGAGATTTTTGTCCTGTAATAAATATTTCACTCCATTTTTGATTGCAGGTAAAAGTTATAAATAGATCTGGTTTCCCAAATGATCTAATATAGACCATACCATCTTGAGTGCGTTCGTGCATATAACGATATCCTCCCGTGAATGATGATGGAAGTATTACCAACTTCCCAATTTCATTAATGTTTTCGTCTTTTCTTAAAGCATCTTGTAAATGAATATAATTTTCAGCGCGTAATTTCGATTGATTATTTCGTATAAAAGATAGTCTTTCTGATTCAATTTTAGCATACATATCGACTAAAAATTGATTAAACAATGATCTGAAGTGATGTAAATGATTATGGTTATGATGCCTAAGCATAATTCTATAAGCATAGAAAGACATAACTGATACGTTTTTATTTCCATATGGCTGCCCAGAAATAGGATTTATTTGAGGAATATTTATCGAATATCCATCTTCTCCGTAACAAAAAATTAAAGGATATTGTAAACAATCATGGGACCGATGTATTTCCTTTATACGTTGAATTTTATTGTTACGAAGATTAAGAACAATGTCTCTTGTATTAAATTCTTGTCCAATAATCAAAACAGCAACTTCACTTGAAGTGGGTTCATTATATCTTCGTGTATGCTGATCAACAGGTTTTTTATCTGATCATATGATAATTTTTAAATTAACACAATCGCGGGGAACATGTTCCATAGCTGATTTGAAATCTTTTATATAAACATTATTTCGATGAAGCATGGATTGAAGCTCGGTGATCAAATCCTTGTCAATATTATTCTCAAATATATTACATCTAGATTGAGCTTGAAAATTCAAATCTTCAATAAAATAAATTTGTAAAAATTTTTCTTGGTTTTCTTCAACAGGATAGATACTACCAATGGTATGATAAACTTGTCCTTGAACTTTGAATGTCGGTAAATATACATCATTGAAAACTTTAGATGCTCTGAAAGATGTAATTTGAAAAGCAGCATTATATTTTCTAATATTTTCAAGAAAATGTTTTGACTTGCTGTGTACTCCTTTTATTAAATTATAGAGTGGTTGAGGAGGTTGAAGAATCGGTGGTAAAGAAACTTTTCCTTCGGAACAACAAATTGAATGACATTCATCCTTCCACCGTAGTGCAGAACAATATGCGCAAATAAACGACATTTTTACAATTTTAAATGCTGGATCATCATCAAACTTCATTCTTATATCATAGTTAAATGCACTATTTTCTTTTTGCTTTTCCCATGGAGACATATTGTATAGTCTATTAATATTATTCGCATTGTCATTAATATTGTCATTATTATTAAAAATATCAATTGTATTAATATTAGCATCGTTAGGATTGATATCATTGATGTCGATATTGTCATGATCATTATCTTTATTATGTAGATTATTTTCTATGATCGTATCATCAATGGATCGTCGCAATTTTGATAATCTTATTCTTTTTGCATTGACTGTAGATCGGCCTAGTTTCGATTTTTTTTTGTCATGATAGATATTCTGTGAATGTGTTTAAAAAATATTTAATCAACGTGAATATATTAATTATTATACTAACCTTTATAAATTGAAGACCCTCTTCTTCATTCAACTAACCAACAAATACTAAACGTATCATAACCAATTAATACTAAACAAAACATAAACGAACAAATGACAGATATATTCTTTTTTGTTTTTAAACAAAAGATAGTAGAGAAAATCACATATTTACATAACCTATAAATAATTCTACCTTCTTTTGTTTTTCTTCAAAAGACAGTCGAATAAATTGTAGAAGATTGTCATTTGTTTTAAATGAAATAACAGTTTTACATAGCCTATAAAAAATAAAAAAATGAATGATCAAGTTGATATCATGAGCCTTTCTTCATAAAAAATAATTAATTTATTTAAATTTAAAAAATTAAAAATATCGTCTCGTGTCATAATTTTGTGGATGCGTGGGTGGATGCATAGAATTGCGTAGGTGGATGCGTGCATGTGCGTGGGTGGATGCGTGGGTGGATGCGTGGTAGTGCGTGGGCGGATGCGGGGGAGTGCGTGGGTGGATGCAGGGGAGTGCGTGGGTGGATACATGGGTGAATGTGTGGGAGTGCGTGGGAGGCTGTGTGTTGAAACGCGTTTAGAAGCGTTTAAGTTTGCCTGTCTTTATGCGCTTGAATATCGCTGTTCATTTGTTTTATTATCGGAAACAAATGACTATCTACATAAATTCGAAAAAAAATGGGAAAGGGTTGATGGAATTTAAAAAATGAATAGCCTAAAACCTTCTACAATTAATTCCGCGTCGAATGGTTATGGTCTCATGCCGATCGGTCCAGTAGTTTTTAAGTTTACCGCGGTCGAAAAAAAAAAAAGTTGCTTATATACATATAGATATTTTAAGGTTTATATTTCTGAAATATATCCGGGAATTTATTTGTAGAATATATCTCGGTGGGCAGAACTGTGCATATTCGGCGTATATACTGCATGGATCTGGAATATATTCCAGAATATATCCTTGGATATATTCTCGGATATATCCAAGAATACATTCTAGAATATATTTTTTTTCCGTGGGGGAATTCAGCAATCTTTCATGCTACAGCAATAAACCGAGGCGTAGCTTAAGATGATAACAGATACCTTGAATTGACTTATCGCCTATCGATATCAACTGATCTATTTTGGTATTTGCACGCAATCAAACTCAAACTTTTAATCAAAATCTGGTTTTTTGCGTATTCTTTGGAACACAGTAAGAAATTTTGTTTCATTGTGTCAAAAATCATAGTTTAAAATCATCGTTTTGGTATAAAATATCAAAAATTTATGCTTAAATTAATTTTAAAAATAGAACTAAAAAAAATCAGACATGAGCAGGCATGAACAGGCCTGATCAGGTCTAATTTCAGGCCTGATCATACATGAACAGGCATGTTCATAGTTTAAAATCATCGTTTTGGTATAAAATATCAAAAATTTATGCTTAAATTAATTTTAAAAATAGAACTAAAAAAGAACAGGCATGGACAGGCCTGATCAGGCATGATCATGTCTAATTTCAGACCTGATCATACATGGACAAACATGGTCAGGTCTGATCATTTTTTCCCGGGTATATAGTTTAAAAAAACTAAAAAACACGCTTTTTAAAGAAAAGCGAACTAAAAAAATAGAAAATAAGTTATAATGAATTAAAATTAAGAATAGTGTTAAAAATTCCAATAAATATAAATTAATAATAGTGTGAATGAAAAAAAAAATTATTCTATTTTAAAAAAAGCGTGGGGTGCATGGTGTCAATAGTTATAAATATTTTATTGACAGATATGAATAGAATGATTATCATTTTGATAATATCTTAAAAAGCACCCCACGCTGTTTTTAAAATAAAATCATTTTTAACTTCTCGCTAAAAAAATCGAAGATTTTCAAAAATCGGGAAGTTATTGTTTTCACCCCGTTTTGACAAAATTGAGTTTTCATCAGATCTAGACGTCTTCAGGTCTGAGGACGGTTCTCTGACTATTCTCGCGATGCTGTCTGTATGTCAGTATGTCAGTATGTATGTATGTATGTATGTATGTGTGTGTGTGTGTGACTGATCTATTTTGGTATTTGCACGCAATCAAACTCAAACTTTTAATCAAAATCTGGTTTTTTGCGTATTCTTTGGAACACAGTAAGAAATTTTGTTTCATTGTGTCAAAAATCATAGTTTAAAATCATCGTTTTGGTATAAAATATCAAAAATTTATGCTTAAATTAATTTTAAAAATAGAACTAAAAAAAATCAGACATGAGCAGGCATGAACAGGCCTGATCAGGTCTAATTTCAGGCCTGATCATACATGAACAGGCATGTTCACGTCTGATCATTTTTTCTCGGGTATATAGTTTAAAAAAACTAAAAAACACGCTTTTTAAAGAAAAGCGAACTAAAAAAATAGAAAATAAGTTATAATGAATTAAAATTAAGAATAGTGTTAAAAATTCCAATAAATATAAATTAATAATAGTGTGAATGAAAAAAAAAATTATTCTATTTTAAAAAAAGCGTGGGGTGCATGGTGTCAATAGTTATAAATATTTTATTGACAGATATGAATAGAATGATTATCATTTTGATAATATCTTAAAAAGCACCCCACGCTGTTTTTAAAATAAAATCATTTTTAACTTCTCGCTAAAAAAATCGAAGATTTTCAAAAATCATGTATTATTATTATTAGTTCTTAAGTATTAATTTGACTTTTGTTTCAGGAAATTATATTGAACTATTTATAGTTTTATTATTTCATTATTTGTGGATTTATCGCCGTAGATCTTTGCCATAATGTACTTAATCATATTATAAGCTTGTTTCAGTACTCAAGACCAAGGTCCAACGATGGGTATCGGGACAGGTAGTAAAGAAAATCCAAAAGTATAATATCAATTATTGGTAATAGATCATAGCCCTTACTCGCATGGGTGGTGCCCTGTAATATCGGCCGCGAGTAGAGGGACTTGTAAATTTTGAGAAAACGGCTTGAGAGGCCCTCGTGATCGGACACGAGGCCTCATAGTTTTTGGTCCAACGATGGGTATCGGGACGGGTAGTAAAGAAAATGCAAAAGCATAATATTGATTATTGGTAATAGATCATAGCCCTTACTCGCATGGGTGGTGCCCTGTAATATCGGCCGCGAGTAGAGGGACATGTAAATTTTGAGAAAACCGCTTAAGAGGCCCTCGTGATCGGACACGAGGCCTCATAAGTTTTGGTAAAAATAAAAATTGGGAGACACGCGGGAGCCCGCATAGTGTAAGGAGTGTGGATCTAGCGCCTTGGTTCGAGTCCCTTTTTGGTGAGTACTCACAAGTTGAGCTGAATTATTATCCGCACGTCGCGTTGTCTCCTGGCTCAGATAAATTGTCATTGGGAGTGACTATTAATTGTCGAGTCGATCCCGTCGTTAGTAAGGGGGCTTGTAGTGGAATACCTGTCCCGAAAGCCACGTGTTTGGGCCCTCGAATGAGCCGGTATTGTTTAAAATTTATAATTGTATTTAGCGAGATAACCCGACTGAGGAATTCGGGTATTATTATTATTATTATTATTATTATTATTATTATTATTATTATATTATTTTTATTATACCGTCCATCCGGCGAAGGAATTCGGTTCTGGACTTAGTTGTAAGTAATTTGTTTTGAATAAATATCTAGTTATATTATCGTTAAATTTTAGTAATATACAAATTACTGTTTCTCCTTTTTCCTAATACCTTTACGTTATTTACTTCCCCGGAATACCTGCAGATCGGCCCTGGAAATACAGGGTTTGTTATTTTTCCCTGTTTGGAAAAAAATAACTGGCGTCCAAACGTGCACTAACCCAGCCTGGGTGGCTGCTGCGGTGTTGCTTAGGAGATTAAGAGCATCTCCTAAGCTTCCTATTTGCTGCTGTTTATTTATTTTGGGCGACCTGGACAAAATTTCTACTTTACTCGACGTATCCACCGTCGAGTCTTGTATGAAAAGAGTAAAATTTTGTTACAGTTTTTTTGGAATAACTTTTAAATGGCGGAGAGCTCAAAATCACACGAAAATTGTATTTTTGAGCTCGAAGAGCTCAAAAACATAATAAGTGCAATTTCGAGCGCTTAGTTACGAGGTAAGTAAAGTAACGGGAAGTTGCAGGGATGGCCTTCAGGGTCAACCGTTTTCCTAATTTTTTTTTTATTCACACTATTACTAACTTATATTTATTGAAATTTTATAACACTATTCTTAATTTAAATTCATTAAGACTTATATTCTATTTTTTTAGTTCACTTTTCTATGAAAAGCGTGGTTTTTAGTTTTTTAAACTATGATTTGTTATATATTAGATTTCTGTTGAAATTTTTCCTGAATTTTCTTTGCTATAAGCCTCACGGAGCCCAAGACCATTCTAACGAATGCAAAGCCGTGGAAATCGGTTCGTGCGTTCTGGAGTTATAGCGTCGGAAAACCCGACTTATTTTTATATAGTAGATATTGTGTCACACATACACACTTATGCAAAATAAAAATTTGCTTAATCCTGACAGTACCCTCTTATGGAGCGTCTATACTGCAGTTTCTAATTAAGTCGCGCTGTCCACCGGACCCTCACGCTCTCGGACACTAGATTTAATCTTGGGCGGTCGCACGGGCCCTTACCCAAGATTCAAACCGTCCTTAGACTTTTTGCTGTCGTCTGGGCCCTACTACGGGACTAAGGAACCTGAAGTCGACTAGAACAGAGGAGAATACCATGAAACTAGTCGACAACCCGCTAATACTAACCTCCTTGACAGCCCGTGAACGAGGAGTATATAATAAAAATTATTTCCACACACGCACACTTTTTAATATAATAATCTATCTAAAATAACTTACTTGATTCTCATTAACAACGATTCTTAAAATTCTCAACACACTTTATAACATAACTTCCTGGGAATCCAATTTAAAATTTCCCGGTTACTAACCATGACTTCGAAAAATAATCAAATATAAAGTCTGATTGCTTATTATTATTAAAATTATCACAGTAGCTTTCTTAAATCCAAAAAGTTTTGATTAATTTAATTTTCGAATTTTATCTGCCTGAATATATTCGGCTTAGCGTCCATCTTGAATTCGAAAGTGGATTTGAAATAGAAATATTAGCTTGGCTGAATTTTCCAACGTCAAAATTTTATGATAATTTTCTCGATAATTTTATACTGGAATTTGGAAAAACTTATTTATCGACGAAGTCTTGAACAATTTTTAATTTAATGATAATTTTTACTTTGATAATTTTGTAATTTTAATTCACTAATTAATAATTTATTTTAAATTTCAAAGATCGAGTTCAATTATAATTTTTACTTTTAACTTTTAGAATTATTATAGGGGTTGATTTTAATTATTAATTTCGATTTTAATTTTTAGAAATTATTTTAAAGATTAATTTTAATCATTAATGTGATTTTATCTTTAAGAAGGGTTCCTTGGCATTGCAGTTTCGGAAATTCCTTTTAAACAAATAGAAATTTCCTAAAAAACGCTTTGACATTTAATAGATTTATAAATAATCTATTAAATGTCAAAGCGTTTTTTTCAAAATTTTTATTTTTAATAATGAGAAATTTGATTTTTAAGTTTCCATTTAACATGCAAGTGCAACAAAGATAGTACGGTTTCTCTCAACGAGTGCGAATAAAGAAACAAATGGGAACCGTTCTTAATAATATCTTACGTTATTTTTCATTTAATTTTAAACTGTCTTTAAATGTATTTGAAAGTATTAATCTTTGACTTAATTTTAATTATAACTAATAATTTTAATCTTATAATTTTTATCTTAAATTATTTGATATTTTAATTTGTAAGATTAACTCTGAATTTAACCTCTATAAATTTTAATTTTAAATTATTTGAAATTTCGGAAATTTACTATTTTGCTCAAATCTTAATTTAATTATTCTTAATCTCGACTTGTAAATTTAGTTATTAAATAAATTTAGACAATTAATTAATTAATTCAGTGATTGGAAAACGGAACCTGGCTGGTGCCTAGTCCTCGAAAAGCGCAGTTTATTTCACAGAGGTTAATTTTCGATACCTGGCATTGTAATTTTTTGGCGACTATCGTTGGTTTTTCTCAACGCGCCTGTGGGTCTCAATGTATCTGCTACAATGATCTCCACAGGTCAAGCTGAATGATCAATTTGATATTTGCGCTGCTTCTCGAAAATTTGTTGGCGGTGTTTATTAATCTGTGACCACAGTGCTATTAGAGTAATTATTTAATATATTTAAGCTGGCTAAATGCCTAGCAAATAAACATTAGTCATTAATTTCGAATTATCGCTTTAAAAGGTTCGAAGGAACAAAGATCATTACCTTGTACTATTAGATTTTCGCGGCAGCTTTATTAGGCTCCAGCTTCACAATGTCTTCTCTCGGTGCGACAACTTCATTATTTCTCTGTGTGGGAACCACCCTCGAAGCACTTCCACTCTAGGCCCTTAGAACTTATTTTATCAAATTTTCACTCCGCGAGCATCTTAGATCACAGCGCTCTGTGATCCGTCGATAATTAACCATCGTCGGGGTAAAGGCCTTCAATAGATAATAAAGGAGCCCCGTGACAAATTATATACGTATGTATTTAAAATGTAGTGCATTAAAAAATAAGTACATCTTTGTTACATTCATTATATCAACGTTTCACTGGTTTCTACTTAGCTTCTATAATTGGACTAATTTGATTGCGATGATCTTAAATTAACTTTCTGGTCACGGCGTTGTTAATAACGTTTCGTAACTGACCACGTTCAACAATCATGTAGTTAATACTTTACAGCGTGTTGATTTGAATAAAAAAAAAAAAAACACGTACGTAATCGACTAACTCGATACGTGGAGAGAGAAATTTTCTAGCTTCTTCTCTATCCCTTCGTTTTTGTGGCTACATCAGTGGTTCAACATTTCAAAAAAGGTGTTGCCAGTTCCCCAAAAGACTAACCATTTGAATAACATTTTTCGACGGCTATTTTGATTTTTCGTAAGAGAAGTATTTGTTCACTAACTCAGCTACTCCCCTTTGTGGAAATAATTCTCTGAAAACACTTTTGAAAAGTCTTCACAACTCTGAATAAGACCTTTTAAAATCCTTAATGTTCCTATCTAAATAAAGAATAGGCTTAATAAGTCTTTAAAACCTTGCAAATCTCTTCAAAAGTCTAATTTTATCTGAGATTTTCAAACTTTCTCGAAAAATCATAAAGGCTTAATAACACTTATAGGGCATTCCTTAGTGACTGGTGGGACATTTGACTCTGGAATTTCATCAATTGTAAGCTACAATTATGTGACTGAAATTTGTACTATAGTAAAGTGTATCTTATGATATAGAAGAATAACTAATCAACAACATCATTTTGTTAAGCCTCGATTACTTTTTAAATTTCTTGTAATTAATCTTTGACTGAGGGCGACTGGTGGGACATCAAAAAATCCTTCTCTCTTACCGCAGTATACTTAAAGTCGAATTTCAGTTCGACACTAAGCTTTCGAAAAATACTTCTCTCTTAATACCAAATTTATCCTACAAACATTCAATATTATAAAAAATTAATCTGATGACCTGCGTAGAAACAATTAAAAAAATTTTTTTTATTTTAACTGGTGGGACAGGCATTTGTGACTGGTGGGACAAGTACGAAATGCGTACATGGAGTAGCTTATTAAAAAGCTTTTATATTATTTAAACCTTAAAAACATGATTGTTTATATATTTAACTATCGATTATTCAGGATTAATAAAACATACAATAAAAAAACACAAATAATGGATTAAGCATGCTGACAACACAATCTTGATAAACTTAGGAGATAATTCATAGAATACATAAAATAAATTCGTTCTTAAAACTCATCCGTTTTTTTATCCTGTTTTCATCGGGTAATAAATCTCAGGAGAATAGGAAATCCGAACAAAAAGAGTTTCACTTTAAAAAAAGTTCCATTCGGCCTCACCCGAAACGGAAGATAGATTTTATGTGATATGAGATTTTCTTTGTTTTTGTTATTTAATTGGTTGAATAATAGAATTTTTTGTAAAGAATTATTCTTTTAAAAAAATTTAAATAACTTTCTGGACATTGACTTTGTAATTTTTAATGTTGTTAAAAATTATGTTATTATAACACTTTAAAATTTATTTTTAATAATGGTAAGAGCTGATTAGTTTTTGCAATCTGTCGGTAAAGCTGTTTAAAAGTCATTCTTAAAAAAAAGTTTTCATTATTTAAAAATTTTTGAATGGCCTATAAAATTAATAAAAATTTCCATAAAGTATAAGTGTTATAGGTCAAATTGAAAGTAATATAATCAGATTCACTACAAAGTTTCCAGAAATGAGCTCTTTTCTGTCAGTTGAAAGTTATTCACGTTTAAAGTTACAAAACTTGAAATTTACAAAATTATGAAAATTTTAAATGGCCGCCATTTCTAAACTAATTGACCGATTTTGCCCATCTTCGAAATCGACCTTGGTAATTACCTAAAGAATTTGTGTACCAAGTTTCATCAAGATCGGTTGAAAACTTTTTGAGATATCCTGATGACAAGGCTGGTTACATTACATATATTGAAACACTAAATTTTTGCTTAACTTAAAAATTTAATTGTCTAGGCTACTAAACCTTGCGGATAAGGAATAATCGCCTAGATTTTGTAAAAATGGGGATTCGCTGCCCTGGGATATTCCGCTCCCGTGAATTGATGATTGTCTTTGTTTTTCAGTAAATTAATTATTTTCAGACAGAAGTTCCCACGAGTGCCAGTTAACTTGATGTAATTACTTACAATTTTGGCTGCAAAGGTGGTCCTTCGTCCCTGATTGGCCTTCTGGTTAATCTTAGATAATTGTGTGAGATAGACCTTGATGGTTTTATAAATAAATGTTGATTGGCGACAAAAAATTATAACAAAACTTCACTTTATTTCACTAAACCAACACTTTAGATAAATTTATAATACCTCGGTAACGTAGTACGGCAAATTGGTTGTATAAATGTGTTAATTATACTTGAGGGTATAAATAATTAATTGTTAATAGTAAACGTAGTAATATTTATTTAACACAAAATAATTATAATAGTAATAATATAAACTTATTAATTAAAGAATAGATTTTATAGATTGTAGTAATTTTGGTGAGTAGTCACCTGATAGTAGTAATAGTAGTTCATAGAATTTTGACTCGTAAATCTAGCGTGGAGGTTGACACCGGGGGATAGATCGAAGTGTCGATCACCGCCCAAGTATTGGGGTTTGTGACCGTTTTTCCCTCCTCGTGTCGTCTTGTGACGTCACGGGACTACCTATTAATTAAGCTAATGTTGGTAACGAAAATTTCGGGTGGTAGTTCGCCAGGCTGATAAAGACGGAACATTTTGTAGTGTCTCAATATATATATATGCATACATACGTACATAAATTTTTTAACTAATGGTATTTTTGGAACTTACTTGGCTAATTATGACATATGATAGCAAAATCAGGTGAAAATTCCACCATGAGGACTAATGCAATAGTTATATTTCTAAAGAATTCTACCTAGAAATCGCCCCAAGTCCACGTTCATAAGACTATTAAGAGAAAAAAATTTTTTTTCCTTTATAAGAAGATATAAAATAAAAAAATTAAAAAAATCTAAGTAACCAATATTATTGTGTATAATTTTTGGAAATTAAAAAACATTTTGTTGTAAATTCAAAAATTGAAGAAATAATTTCGGAACGTTGAATCAAACGCAGTGAATCACTTCAGAAAGTACGACCTAGATGCTATATTTTTAGTGACCAATGCTCCAGGAAGAAGTGCTTTTAATAAAGTAGGAAGAAAAATGGCTCCTTTGAGCCAAGAATTTGGCAGGTTTGATTCTTCCTCATGATTCATATCGATCACACTTGAATGACAGCGGCAAAACTATCGATACTTCCTTAGAACGGGACAACTTTCAGAAAGCAGGTGAAGTTCTTGCCAAAGTATGGAGCTCGGTATCAATTGATTGGCAAAAAGTAGTTGCCGATTACATGAAGCCGAATGATGATGAATCTTCTGTCCCTGACTTGACTGATGAGTAATGGTATGCCGACCATGTCGAAGAAAGCCAGTATTTATTGCAGGTATTAAGTGTATTCTTTATGTTAAAACAATTATATCATGGACATTAATTTCAAATTAATTTATTTTCACAGGTGGTTAAGTGTGACAATCGTGACTGCTGCGGACCGTTAATTACGTACCGTAACCCACGGTCGTTTTTTATCTCTGCCTTATCCGATTCTTCAAGTAACCGGAGAACCGATTGTGCCAGAGCCTCGTGAACACGATGGGAAATCTTTTGCATCGTTTCTGCTTCGTCAATGCCTTACGGTGTATCCCAAAGATGAAGGCTATTCGCAAATGCCATATAATTATAACTGTCCATCGCTCTTAGAAAATGATAAACTGGTTTTGATGCGCTAATACTTTCGTAAGACTAGAAGAAAAAACACTCGCGTATTAAATTTTTTTTTCTTCATTTCATTTACTGAAAAAAAATATAACCCAAGTTAAATGAATTGAATATTTAAAAGTTTCGAGAAATTCTCAATTCATTTCTCGATAAAAATTTGGAAGTCGAGGGATATTATTCTGTTAAAACAAAAAAGCAATCTAACTACAACGATTGAAGAGTTCTTTTATTACAGCCACGAAATATTTGTCGATACTCTTTTACTACGAGTAGTATAAATGGAAATTTTTATTTATCTTTATTTTGAAATGCGTGATATTCTTCACTTAAACAACACCACATTCTGCGATGTCATTGACAATTTTTAATTTTTTGAAACACTCTAAATTTTCACAATAGCTCTCATTTTCAAGCCACAATACGACATCCTCATCAAACAAATCACATGGCAAATCGAATTTCGCAAATATCTTTACTGATTGCTTAAAAACAAATTCACTGGAATTTTTATTTAAAAAAAGTTTTCAGTGCATTTTCAGCATCCGTGCGTTGTCTTTCAATAATTATAGTTTTATTTTGCCTTATTTTCATCGCTTCAACCATTTGTCGTTTAATTTCAAGAGAAAAATTTTCGTAAAATACTGCAAGAGTAGCCAGCTCTTTACTGAAATACCAAAGATGATCAGATAGTTCTAGAGGCGCAGTTAGTGAGACAAGTAAATTTCGTTATTTGTATAAAATCAATTTTTGCAATAATTCTAAATTTTGATTCAGAACAATCATTGCAGAAAATGAAATAAACCAATCTTTGATGCAACAAGAAACAACAAGAATACAAATTTTTCGTTTCCTGTGCTGTTAATCGAAATTCACCTCTTACTAATTCACCTTTGAGTAATAATATTTTTTCAATTCAATTCAATTCACTTTATTGCACTAAAAGGATAAAATCCTATGTACAGAGGTTGATTGAGTAGTATACATAATATATAAATATAAATAATCTTCTTAAGTCTTACATGTTAATTACTAAATGCAATAATGACAAAATTAATAAGTAATGATAGCATAGCAAGGAACTAAATTCCGAGGGCCATCAAATAATATTATGCTTATATTTGAAGTTTTGTATGCGAACAGTAGTAGGAGAAGTAAAAGTAACGAGGATAAGAAGTGTGTCAATCCCGATTTAGCTTTGACTGGAGCAGGCGATGCGTCGATGGCTTGGTAATGACTGTGTAGTGTCGTTGGTGTGTGTCTCTCAAATAGTTGAGCTCAGAGAAAAGAGTTTCGGAGTTGCATACAGCTTTGTAGATAATCGTGTAATTTTCTGAGATCAGGTTTATCAGAGATTCCCAGCATCTGGCCCAGGAGATCATAGTCTGAACAATTGGCGTTTGATTCACTCAGGTAGGCATCCCTCAGATTTGCATAGGCTGGGCATTGAACCATAAAGTGTAGAATCGTTTCGTTGCTTCCGAAACCACAGAACGCGCAGGCTTTGCGTGGTGTTAAAATAATTGCATCTCTATCAATGGTTATTATACAGAAGTAGACAGAGGCTAGTCTCAACTGGACAATTGGCTTTAGTAAGTGTTGAGGAATCCTCAAGAGGAGCTCAGGCATGGCTTCAAATAAGGGAGTAAGCGGAACAATCTGACAGGTCTTGGATCGAAAATATCGTTCACGATCAGCGAGCGCAATGTGACGGCGGAATTTTTTCAGTACTATTTCTCTACGCGACTCTCAGAAGTCTGAAGTTAAGTTTTCTAGCAAGTGTTCTTCCTGGATGGGTTTGAGACTGTTATATAGCTGCTGGATCCAGTTGATAGATCTTGAGCAGGGATTTTTCTTGTGCCGCTGGGCTAGTTGAAGTAAGCAAATTTTTGGCAGGCGAAGATCATTCATCTTTAGAACCTTGATGATCCAGTTTAGAGACGCTTTCAGAATAGTGATCGCAGTGTGTTCGATGTTCAATTCTGTTCTGATGGCGTATCCTGG
>JZSA01003659.1:0-21620 GCA_000956155.1 Cotesia vestalis | reverse complement strand
TGTTAAAGAACAAGAGGTAGAGAGTCAGATTTATATGTTATTTATTTACACTTATTACAACACACGTTTAGGTTAGTTAAAACAACCGATTAATTAATTAAGGTTTATTTTTATAATCAATGAAAGTCAATTAGGCAGTTAAAATTGTTGTTAAACACCGTAAACTTTAAGGAGAAGAGATTCTAGCTCTATTGACGAAGAATAAACTTCTAGAAGGTGTTCAAGGGAGTCTGCAGGTCTAGAAGTAACCGAAGATGAATCTTTCTCAATTAGGTTATAAAAATACTGTTTATGATGATTTTCTCACACTCAAAATAAGCAGATTGTATTTGTAGACAAGTTCGTTGCAGTGGAAGACTTTTATTTTTGCTTGATATCACGATGTGAATAATAAGCGTTTGAATTGAAGACTGACTCGCAGCGCTAGACGGACTGGCTTATATACTTGACTGGCAGGATTCTCGAAATCTCTGCTGGAATTCTCTCGATTGAGTTCGAGACAATTCTTTTGTATAAATTTACTTTTCAGTTTGACAAAATGAATGGTTTTGATAAAAAAAAATGAATTTTTACTTTATTTTAACTCTTTTGATTATTAATTAATTGATTTTTAATTGATATTTAGCCAAAATTAAGAATTTCGATCCAGACTTTTCTATTACGAGATATTTCTAGGCGCAGACGCGGATAAGGCGCAGGCGCGAGCTAAACGCAGGCGCGAGCTAAGCAAAAGCGCTAGTGATGTTGTTTAGAGTACTCATAATGATCAATAGGTGGCGCCACATTTTTTATTTATTATAATTTTGAATTATAGCCAAAAATTTTGAATTATATCTTTATTTTATTCTATTTTAAACAGAGTCATGTTGGTAGCTTTAGCTGAGGTATGGATAGCCTCTGTTAGGCGAGAGTTCAGCTCATTGATCGAGGCGTTGCTTATGTCGATTCCTATCAGCGGAGACCACGTGATATTCGTAACGTATGCGTCAGCAGCATCCTTCCTCCATTTTAAGCAGCTCTCTTGTGGGGTATTGGATTCGTCGATTGACTCTTGGAGGTTTGGAGTCGGAGAAAGAGAGACAGTGATCGGGAAGTGGTCGGAGTTTGTAATTGTGCTATCCACGTTCATGTCAGCTATCAGATGTAGTCCCGGAATGTCAGACCAGATGAGGTCAATGGTGCTGGATCCTAGGTGGCTGCAGAAGGTGAAATCACCTAGAGCATCGCTCGGAGATCTGCCGTTAAGTAAGATAAATCCATTGTTTGTCATAAAGTTCATGATCGTGCTACCTTGAGCGTTGTTAGTGAGGTCCATGGATGATCTGCAGTTGGTGAACGATGTATGTGCTACGGCGTCTTCGGGAGCCTGCCCAGTAAGACCGACCCTCGCATTGAAATCTCCTCCTATTAGAAATAGATCGTGAGAGTGCTCACGTTGGCTATTTGTGATGATTCGTTGTAAATCCTTGGAGACAATCCAGTGCTCTGTTTTTGCTATAAGGGACATAGGTGCGCTGGAAATGACCATTAGTCCTCCGCTAGGTCTCCCTTGCTTTAGTGATTTGCTGGCAGGCACTGTAATGATTACGTCATTGGTGTGCGATGAAGGAAGTGTGATGCCATCTATTGCCCAGGTTTCAGAGATTGCTGTAAGAAATGAGTTGGATGATTCAAGTAAGTCTGGGATATTTCGGTGTCCGTGTGCGTTCCAGAAGGTGATCTTAGCTGCGGTGCTGGTGGTGAAAGTGGATTGGGATTGACAAATTCGTTGCTATATGCTCATTGGTTGGTGGTAAGGTGTAACTGGAACAATGTTATCAGTTGACGAAGTATGGTTGGTATCATCAGGAAGCAGTCCCTGTGGGGTCACTGCATTGCTGCTTTTGGGGTCTGGTTCAAGAGAATTAGAGTCGGAGTTCCAGACCATGGGGACTCCATTCACAAATAACTTTTGAAACCCATGTCCGACTTTGGCTCCTCTGGCTTTGAGTATTTTTCCCTCATCTCTTAGTTTCTTCGCTACGTGGCTCTCTGCGGGAGTCAGGTTTCAGGGTAACTTTAATTATGTTTTTAGAATTGTTTGGGATAGATGCCTCGATTGCGCTATCATTAATTGAGAAGTGCTTAGTTAGGAAACCGTTCACAGCGTCAGTCACGTTTAGGTTGCTGCAAGTTAGGCCGCGGATGATGATGTTGTTTCTACGAATATGCTTTTCTACTGCATTGATACTGGCCTCAGTCATGCGTTTTTCCAGAGCTTGCGCTGAGACTCTGCTTCCATCTGCAGTGGAGTTTAATTCCAGGTCGTCAACTCTGAGTTTAACACCACTTAGTTCTTTTTTGATGGCATCAGTTTCCACTGTCAGTTGATTTTCTAGTCTGGTAATGCATTCTTTAGCCGACAGGCTGGCCTCAGTTATACGTTTTGAGATGTCTTCTGTAATCTTCTCTAGGTGCTTGCGGTCATCTTCTCTCCAACTTTGCATTTGAGTGAAGAGAGCCTGAATAGTTGTTGGCACGAGTGTGGATTCGCTGCCCATATTACCGCTGATGTTAGCCAGAATATCAGATTTTGGACTTAGTGTACGATTTAGCGGAGGCGGTGATGAAGAGGATCTGTATAACTTGCTTGGAAGTGACGATGCACCATTCGACTCAGACAGTGAGGCGGGAAAATCAGCAGCAGATGTATCTACTTCTCTAGTCCTCTTCAGATTGCTTTTCTGTAGATAATCCGAAATATTCCCCAAGGAGTTGGATATCTGGACCTTGAGCAGTTCAGCTTTGGTGCGACAGACTCTGGGCACTTTTTTGGGTGACTGACTCACAGGTTGCTGTAATTTTTTTACAGTATTTGTAAAAGTATACACAAATTCGGAGGCGTTGGGATTTAAATTACTCGCCTGATTAGCTGCATCAGTGTCTGAGGTACAGGTGCTACCCACTGTCAGGTTAAAAGCGAAGCTCTTGGGAAGGACAGTATTTAACTGGATGGCCACGTTCTCTTCTTTATCAGCAAGTCGGTTGGACATAATAATAATAGTATGATGCCATGGATCTAACCTTGAAAGCCACGAGGCCGCGGTTGACAAACCAACCGGAAAGCTCGTAACGGATTAAATATCAGGAATTTTATCACATTTGATTAGCGAGGGCTTCTAGCTCCTTTTCTGTATTAACACTTGATTATCCGAACAACTTTAAATACCCAACTTTGTGAAATCTAGGCAGTAGCACAAAAACACAACCGTTTAGAGCAGCACCCTCAATCGACCATCGAGTAATAATATTTTTAAACTGTTAATAGTTTTTGCCATCCACCTTACATGGTGCATAGCACCAGGACGCTCAAAATAAATCTGCTGATTTGAAGATCATCAAGAAATATTACAGATAACTCCAGGAGTTCCTTGTAATTATCAGGTAAATGGAAAATCCAATAATAGATAAATTATGAATTGTAGTAATGATTTTTATAACGATTTAAGTACATTTAAAAAAGTTTTTACCAGTAACTTGATTGACGATCACGTTAGATAATATAAACTATGTTTTACAATTTCCATAAAATAATGAATTGATTATTTCTCGAAACTTTTAAATATTAAATTCATTTAACTCGGGTCATTCTTTTTTTACATTAAATGAAACGAAGAAGAAAAAAAATTTTTATAGATGGGTATTTTTTTTTTAAACTTTATGAAAATAAATAGCTCATCAGAACAATTTTTACATACAAAAGTAATTTTAAAGATAAAAATAAATTAATTTATATAATTTCTATAACTGAATCGTCGAAATTTTATCCATTTAGAAGTTTACATTTGAATATCTTTAGAGCAGCTATCTCTATGATGATAAAATAAGGACCTTTTTTTTAAAACTTTGAATTCACCACATGAATATGCTACGGGCTTATTTATATGAGGTGAATGCGAAGCTATAAAAATTAAAAAAAAATATATGTATTTTTCCCGTGTTATTTAAATAGGAAATGGAAAATTACCAACAGGCACCCCTATATATTAATCTTTAGAGCTCCCCTTTGAAGAGGCTTCTTCTCTCATCTTCCGGCAAGTTTTCAGCCTGTTTTTTCGTTGAAATAAAAAGTCGCCTCAAGATGACACACCCTAGTGAAAATTGTACAAGTTGGTGGGAGCAATGGTTTAGTTTTCGTCAATGTTTATAGATCTCCTAATAGTCGGGTTAGTCAATTTAAAGAAAATATGGTAAATCTAATAGAAAACTATATTGACAAAAGGTACTTAATAATAGTAGGTGATTTTAATTTTGATGTTGGCTGTGATCAGGACTGTTATGCTCAAGAATTTGTGAATAAATGTTCCTTGCTAGGTTAAAATCAATGAACTAAAGTACCAACGAGATCATCTCTGACTTCGGATACCATTATTGATCTTGTATTTTCCAATTTTTATGTCATAACTGAAAGACTACTTACACCAAGAGTATCAGACCACAATATCATTTTTATCAATCCAGATATTAAAATAAAACGTGATAATAATGTTAAGTTGATAAAAAAAAGGAATTTCAAGGATTTTGATCAGAATTTATTTTTTAAATTTCTTATTCATGATTTCAAAGCACATAATATACATGATTTATGCAAAACAAATATCAATACAGAAGATATTGATGAATAAGAGATATCAATAGATAAATTTAATGATAGTGTGACAAGTGGTCTTGATGTTGTCTTACCTGAAACTGAGAAAACTTATATAACTAGACTTAAGGATTATCGATGTATAACAAAGGAATTGTTACAAAAAAAAAAACAGAAAGAGATCGATTATTTTCTGTATAGAAAAATTCAGGATTGGAGGTTGATATTAATAAATATGCAAGATTGAGTAACGACATGGTAGATGAGCTGAGAAAACTTCAGAGAGCGCACAATAATGATAATATAGATGTTGATAAAAATAATAAAAAAACGTGGAATTATTATTTATTAATAGAAAATAATAGAATTATTATAATTATTATTATTATTATTATTTTGTTATTAAATGCTCAGGGGGATTGTCCCTGGAGTCCGACTCTCCGAGGGCCCAGCATGAGCTCCATCCATTACTGCTGGACCACTCCGCACTACAAGGTGGTTAGTGATCACAGCAGGTCTAAGTTATTTCCCCAAGTAGACGGAGAGAACCAAGTATTACAGCCTTCTGCATCCTGACCGCTAAGAACTCAGCTTTTGATGAGCAAGCTGAAACTCTGGCAAGTGAAGATAAAAAGACTGTTTCATCCCTCTAAGGACGCCAACAATCAGGACGACAAGCTTGACACGGTAACCGGGGTAAATTTTGCCAATTTCAAACAGTAAATCCTGATATATTTGTCTTTTGTGCTCCTCTTTGGCTGAAATGTTGTATTCAGCCGGAGCCGAGAACTCAATAAAATAAATGTCACGAGTAGCCTTTTCGAAGAGCACAATATCAGGTTTGTTGTGATCTATCCGCCGGGTTGTTGTAAATGGCATGTTCCGATAAATTCTGCAACTGTCATTTTCAACAACCTGGAAAATATCTCCTGGCAGATAAGGCAGCACTGGTGTCACGTCAATACCGTAGCAATGACGAAGATAGTAGTATAGTACTCTGAGAGCAGCATTGTGATGCTGGATATATACAACTCTCGCCAGCACAGGACATGCCGACAAAAGGTGCATAAGCGTCTCCGGATGTTGTTTACACCTCCTACAGAACGTGTCCGGAAGCTACACCTAGAGAACTTTGCTACGGTACTCAAGAGTGTTAATGAAACCTCCTTGGCAGGCAAATATGAACCCCTCAGTCTCGGAAATCAGCCCAGCTTACTTTAAGAAGGGTAACGTCAGCTGGGTGGACAAGCCATGATCACGAACGTGTTTAAAGAACACGCTGTGCAGGGACTTGTCCATCAATTCGCCAAGGAGTCGTTTTTCTTCAGCGTTCCTGATGACGCTCTTAAATTCCTCCTTTCGGAGTTCTATGAGAGCGTTTATTTCTCCAAGACCAAGGGTTCTTGGCGCATATATTGCTGCCTTATAGAAGAACGATCCCTTATGCGCATTTTCATGTATATGAACAATTTGCATAAGGAAGTCATCCTTGTCTGCAGTGAAATTGACAACTTCGTATGTTAAATCCAGGACCAAACGGTCGTGAAGCCGTCCCAAACTCTGCAAACCTTTCCCACCGATGGACCGGGAGAGGTATAATCTGGCGACTTTGGCGCTTTGACTAGATCCTCTGGTAACTCTTCCCAAAGACAAATGCAGTTAACAACAAAAGAAGATTCATAAACAGTCGAGGTAAAATTCGGTACTTTAAAATTTATAAAATTCTTTTTCGCTGCCAGTCTTTCAGAGCGTCTAGTATCTAAGTCTTCAATAAATAACTCACGCAAGTAGAGAGGTTTGCCTATGTTTAACAGCTTATAAAAGTAACAAGCTAAGAAATAGATTCGACGTTTACTTATGGATAGCCATCTAAGCTCACGCCTAAATGGTGTAATATGCTCGTCTCGCTTGAGGTTGAAAATAAAACGAATTCCTGAGTTTAGCGCACGCTGCAGCTTATAATTGTCCTCAGCAGTTGCGTTTGTTGAAACAATAGAACAATAATCAATAAGTGGTAATATCGCTGCTGAGATTAATAACCTCCTAATATCTTTAGTGTAAATATTTTTCTTTACTTTAAGGGTATATAAAGCTGAGTTAATTTTGCTTACAGTTTTCGAGACGTGTAAATTCCAAGATAAATTATTAGATAGATAGAGACCCAGACACTTGGTTGATTCGATATAAGGTAGCGATGTTCCGTCGATTTCTATTTGAGGTATGATATCACTCTGTAGATTCTTCAATTTACGATTTGAACCAAATAACATAGCCTTGGTTTTTAGCAAATCCAATTGCAGGCCATTTTCCCTTGTCCAATCTGCGACAGCTTGGGTATCTAAAGTTATCTGCCTAATTGCTTCTTGCAATTGATAGTTATAAAAGTGTAGGTAAATAAATTTATCGTCGGCAAATAGACCATATTTAGAGTACATTAGACACTTAGCTACCGAGTTCACAACTATCAAAAACAATATCGGTCCAAGAACTGAGCCTTGCGGGACTCCTGAGGTAGTTTCAAGGAATTTTACAGGTTCTCCCATATTATTGATAACTGATTGTGAACGATTTGTTAAGTAAGAATAGAACCAACTTATAGTTTCAAACGAAAAACCAAGTTCAACAAGTGTGCTCAGTATGACCTTATGATCTACATAATCAAAGGCTTTTGTTAAGTCAAATAAGACTAATACTGTCAGTTTGTCTTCATCCATTGCACGCCTGATGTCCTCAGTAAATTTTACTAAAGCAGATTGAGTGCCATGATGCTTCCGAAAACCAGATTGGTATTTGTCAAGCAACTCATTGTTCTCTAAATAGTTTACGACTTGGTTTGCAATTATTCTCTCAAATACTTGGCTCAGATGAGAAGTATTTGCTATGGGGCGTGGGTCTGATAGCGATTTGGGTGGATTTTGTTTATTGAGCGGTATAATAAAAATTTCTTTCCATGCTTGAGGGAAGATACCAGTTTCAAGAGAGCGATTGAAAAGAGCAGTTAGAAAAATGGAGATTTGAGGAATATGGTTTTTTAACCAACGCAGATCAAGCCCATCCGGACTTTGACCTTTAGACTTCTGGAGGGTTAACTGTAGGGCTTTAGTTACGTCAACAATATCTATTTCCGACCAAGTGAAGAAACAATTTACTTTACTATTGTGAAAAAGAGGAAGGGAATTTAAAAATTGTTGATCACATGCCGGATATCGGCGCACCATGTCCGCGAAATGGTCATTGAGCTCCAATGGTTCAAAATGGTTGAGGGAAGAGGACGACGAGCGTTTTACTAAGCCTAGATGTTTGAACTTGCTCCAAACTTGAGTTCCGCAAGACAGAGAAGACAGTGAGCTCTTAAGATAGTTTTCACGAGCACTCTTTAGTTCATGTTTCAGTTCTCTTCTTTTAATTTTAAAAAGTAGAAAGAGATTTGAATTATTGCTTCTTTTCGCTTTTTTATACAGGGTATCGCTTTCCTTGCATTTGTTCTTTAAAACTTTGGTTAACCAGGGAGTTGTGGGTCGCCCAACTTTACGTGAATGTAGTGGCGCGAATTTATCAAGGGCAGCTGATACACTAGAATTAAAGATATCTAACAACTCATTTGGATCAGAGTTATGTAGAGAATCTCTTCCTGTATTTAGTGAGCGTATGAGAGAGTTCGATAAGGCAATGGTGTTAGCGTTAGAGAAACGACGATAAGTTACCCATTTTTCGTTATGTTTTGGAGTTTCGATAATATATTCGCAGAACAAATAGTCATGACCATTGATGAAGGGTTGATCAGATTTATAGAACAAGGGCTGTTTACTTTTATTATCTAATAATATAACATCCAGCCAAGAGTCTTTATTTTTAACATGATGAGATGAGCCATAGGGAACGCAATGGATTGGCAATTCTGAAATAAAAGTCTTTAAATGATTAGAAGTATAAGAGGAGTCAAGTAAGTCACAATTTAGATCTCCTGTAATAATAAAATTTTTAAAATTAATCGCGAAGTTAGAGTGAATATCGAAGAATTTATTCAGAAGGTTTCCTGCCGGTCTTCTATAAATAACTGACAGTAATATGTGAGAGCCGCTAGTCGAGATAACATCAACTATCAAAAATCCTGGTTCATTGAGGTGATCCGAGATAGATACATAAAGTATATTAGCTTTTAACGAATTGTGAATCAAGCACGCAACACCCCCACCTTTTAGAAGACGACCAGTGTCTGAGTGAGTTAAAGTTCGATCTCTTCTAAAAATTGTATAGTTATTAAGATTGAAAAGTGTATTATCATGGGCAGGTTTAAGGCAAGTCTCAGTTAATGAAATAATATGAGGTTGAGTCTCAGCAACTAAATTTAACAATTGAGTAATATTACTATTTAAACTATTTACATTTAGACTTAATAATTTTAATGAGTTTGAATTACAAGTACTTGTTTCAGTTAAATCAATGTGGCGTTAATCAAGTTTAGTTAAATCTTCATCAGAACAGATTTTGATTTTAGCAGATTTATCATCTTTTATAACAAAAATAGTACTACTTTGCACCCAAACATACTTGAACATTAGGTTTTTAGCTTTCAACTTAGTACTAAGCAATAGTTTGTAAACTTCTGGATGTAAGAATTCGTTTAAGAAGATATTTCCTCTAAAGGAATCACTTACTTTATTTGGAAAAACGTTTTTTACGGGTAAAATTTTATATTTTCTCTTAGTATCTATAATGTGGTCACGTACTTGAGGCGATATCATTTTAAGAATATAAGTATGAAATACAGGCCTGCTATTAGCGACATTATTACTATTACTACCATTAATGCCACTGACAGTTTCAAGTTCCGTGGTGACGTCAATAATTTGCTTGGAATTTGAACTTACAATATTGCTTAATTTAACCAAATTTTCTTTAGCTTTATCCTGTTCATCTTGCAGGCTACTTATGCGCTCCCCAAGATTATCGATTTTCGTTGACATCATTTTTAAGTCACTTGTCAAACTCGGAATCTGTTTTAGCACCTGTTTTTGAGTTGACAGACATCGCATTACAGCTGTTAGCATCTCAGTATTTGACATAGAGGACCACCCGTCAGGTAACGAATCTTGTAACTCAGCCTCAGGAGATTTGGTCAACTTACTAGTTTCAGACTCGCTCATGTTAAGATTCTTGTTATTAGCTTTTGAGCAATTTACTGTAGGGGAGAAAACTGAATCACTGCTTGGAGATAGTAGAAAAGTTGGTGTGAGCGGTGACGATAAGCTCGATTTCGACTTTTCTATAGATAATTTACTAGTTGTACTTGTTGAGGATTTTGCTGACTTAAAGCTAGAAGTCGAAGAGTTTTGCGACTTCACTGATCTTAACGAGTTTAATCGATTGCTTAGAGTTTGAGTTTTGGGATCAATAGACTTCAGTAAGTATGCAAGTTTAGTTCTACAACAATCTGTTAGAGGTCTGCTTTTTATATAATCTCTGGCACAGCTCTGATGAAAAGATTTACCGCAGCTGTCACAAGTGAATGCTGATCTTAAGACAGCTTTACATCTGAAGCAAAAATCATCTGATAATGACATCACCACTGATACATCTCCATAAGGTTATCCTTAACGACTCTTGAATCCCAATTTACTAAAATAAATGAATACTTATCACAGTATCAATTTAGTTTACAAGGTCTTTCTTAACAATGACTAATTTTTTCGTAAATACATGAGGTCATTCATATTAACAGTATGACAGTAGTTTTGATTTAAGAAAACAGCGACCAGAACATAACGTACAGTCCAACATAAACACAGCTATCACTGTATTAGTAGTTAGGTGTAATAACAAGTCCACATAGTGTGCGGTGCGTCAAATAATGCGCAGAAATACACTAGGCTTGAACACAAAAATTCTCAATTTTGAGATAACTAATAAATGCTTGTATTACAAAAATTAATCAACAACTCAAGAAGATTTTTACATCAAATCGTAGAGGACCATTTCACAATAAAGATGGTACCAAAATGATATCAAGCACTAACAAAATTTATAACAATAGATATTAATTAAGGCAGAGCAATTTATTTGCATGTGCTCACACTACACTGTACATTGTAAACTAAGAGCTCTGCTAAATAAATTAAGGTTATGATATTAAATTTTATTTTTTGTTTTAATAGTGAAGCAAGTTAGTAATAAGAGACTTTAGTAATAACATTACGTTGCCTATAATATAGACATTTCTTTAAAACAAATCATTATAATTAATATTTTCTTAATTCCATTTTATACATATAAAGACACATGATGCATTTTTTCACAACATCACAATCTATTAATTTAATAACGATAAGCAAATTGATGTAAGTTACAATGTTTAGACATTTAATTTATTACGCTACTAAAATATATGTGTATTATTTTAGCAATAATACTCGACACATAGTATTTGAATTTATGATTTCTAATAATTCAGGTAAATTTATCAAGTGTCGATAATTCAATAAAACTGCAGAGATTATGAATAAAGCATTAGGATTATTTTTTTTAAGAATAATTTATAAAATAATTTCAAGCAAACTTTTAAATTTGAATTTTCTCGCCAATTCGCAATTAAATTAAAATATCGCGGATTTTTGATATGTTATTGATACTTACAATGATATTAACAATGAAAATAAGAATAAAATTTAAATTTATTTTTGTGTAAAATGTCACATTTTTCGTGAAACTAATCCCAATTACTTTAAGAGCCCAGGATTTTGCTCTGTTACCAAATATTAGATTTGAAATAGAGTCCGAGGATGAAGAGTAAAATTCTAGGTTAGTTTATAATAAACATTTTTGTTGAAATCAAAAATTTCATGAAAACATAGTTTTATGATAAATAAACGATAGAGGGAGAGGGGGGACCTTACTCAGCAGGAATTTTCGGTAACCGAAAAAATAATTCGGACAGCCCAAGGCCAGGACCTTTTTTCACAGTAAATAGATACAGACCTTTTTTCACAGAGTAAATAGATACGCACACACAAGAATCGGTGAGTAAACTAATTACATTATATGCAGTGGAAATATTAACTGATCAATAACTTATGTTATCAAATTCAAAAAATTGAAAATAAGTACTTGTTTTCAATCTACAATACATAGAAAAACATTTAGAAAGGTTAAAAATATCCGCAATTTCTAAGTATTGATTAACACTTGTGGTAATTAGATCGGTGATTGTAAATTTTAACATTTGCTTAAAAAATTTTAACTTTATTTTATGTTAACGTTGTTAGAAAAAATCTGGAAAACGGCTGACCCTGAAGGTCATCCCTACAACTTCTCGCTAATTTTATATCTAAGCGCTCAAAATTGCACTTATGAAGTTTTTATAACTCCCGAACGAATCAATCGATTTTGACGAGACTCGTGGTAATCCACGTGATTTTCCAAGTTTAACAGCGGATTAGTTTTTATTCAGCCACACGGACACCATCACGGGAGTAGTCAGGACAGCTTTCTAGGACCTCAAAACGTCGAGATCTGATGAAAACTCGATTTTCGCAAAACGGGGTAAAACCAATAACTTCCTGAATTTAAAAAAATTCTCTTAGTAGGAAGTCAAAAATTAATCATTTTTAATGATTTCTTGAATACTTCGTTTAAAAAATTTTATATTATTTTATTTTTTTTAATTTTTATTCATCAATTTCAAAATAATTTTTTAAATTTCGAATAAAAAGAAAATTAGCGAACGAGGTTACTAGGATTAAAAAACAACTGACTAATCAATAAAATCTCTCTTATAAATATAATTAAAAGGAAATAATTGGCAATAAAATATAGATTTAATTTGTGATTGAAAAAAATTAATTATGATAAAACCAAAAAAAAAATATTAATTCAGATAATAATCCTGAAGAATCAACAAGTTCTGCTGCAAATTTGCTTGAGCCAAGTCGATGATGGGAACCAAGAACCACCCGAGGAGTCACCCATTAAATTATTATCATCTGAGTTCATAAAATCTCTCAAACCTTCTTCATCAACTATGTGAGTAAATTATTAATAATTATGCAAATAACCAAGTAAAAAAATTAATAATTATCATTAACACTAATATTAGCGAAATTGTTGAAAAATTTGTTAGACTTTTTCCTACTAGAAGACACGTCAATCAAGAAACCAATGAGGTATCATTTGTTTTCAAATTCGTTCTATCATATGTCGATCAAGAGTCAGTCCAAGTGAGTGTGTGGAATGATAAAATTGATCGTGTCGTTGACAAAATTACAAATAATGCTGTAATGAAATTTTACTATCCGTTAATATCACTAATTGGTTGCTAAATAATTGTTAAAATATGAATTAATTTTTATTAGGTCGTGCATATTGACGGAGCTTTTTCAAAATTCATTACAAAAAATTTATATTACAATTACGGCACCGCTGAAATTGAATTGTTCATCCAATCAAACACTCAAGTGAACGTTATTAGAAAAGTTGCGTCTAGACCAGTTTCTCAAGAAAAGCAATCCCTACCTCTCGTTGAAATTGAAAATTGTGATGATTAAATTAACGAAAAAATTCGTATATAAAACTTACATTATTTTAACTCAAGAAGAATTAAAATTTCATTGGAGATAATTAATTTTTTTTTCTTATAGGTGTCTAAGGATATATAAAAACTCAACTGAACATCGCTAGAATACGGGGAACAGACTTCGCGAGAGATT
This sequence comes from Cotesia vestalis, assembly GCA_000956155.1. Lineage (NCBI taxonomy): Eukaryota > Metazoa > Arthropoda > Insecta > Hymenoptera > Braconidae > Cotesia > Cotesia vestalis. Next base: position 8,291 of record JZSA01003659.1, on the reverse strand, counting down.
CTTGCGTTGGATCAATTGCAAACGAAAACAATTATAAGTTGGAAATTAAAATAATTGATTTCGCTGACAACTTTATCAGTCCATTACTGAAAGGAGAGCCAGTTGAAGTATACGGAACACTCAAAATTCCGAGAGGTTAATTTAAATATTCAATCTAATTTATTAAATGAATCAATCAGAATATTTTCTAACAATTGGATTTTAGTCACAATTTACTGATCTACTATCTTCCATTCCCCTTAATTTTTTTATTTACGCTTTATATCATAGGGATTGCAATGATTGAGGTTACTAGCATTGAGAACATCTCCAAAATTGACAATGGTTCAAAAATGAGTGTACCTGAGTTATTATTGGCGAATATGGAAATAAGTGTCGAAATGGTTACTAACAAACAGACTGCAATTGGATTTGGCAGCGGCGGAAAAAAATCGTAGTGATTAGCTATGATTACTTACTTTACACATTTTAACGTTATATTTATTCGTTTTGTTCCTGAATTCCTGATTTGATCCTAAATATTATTGACATTGATATTTACAAAATTGTCAAAAAATTGAATTTTTCAAAAATAAATTAAAGAGAAATTAACCAACTTTAAAGTGAAATTTTTAGAATTGAGCTATCCTTTTTCAATCAAAAGTTGTTTAAAAGTAAAATTACAAAAATCACAATTTTTATAATTTTTGTACTTTTAATAATTTTTTTGTGGCGAAGAACATCGATAAAATAACTAATAATTGTCAAAAAGTAAACGTTGTATATGTCAAATTAGAAGTAATTTTTAAGCTTTTACATGAACTTATCAAAAGTCAGCTATCTTTTTGATATTAAAAGTTATACATCAATGAAGTCACCGAAAACGTGATTTTCACTATTTTGATCATTTTGGAGAGCTACTATTTCTAAACTTAATCATGAATTTCGCTCATCTTCGAACTCATCCAAGGTTATTATCCATAGAATATGCATAACAAATTTCATCTAGATCCGTCAAGAACAGTAGACACAATCGCGGCAACATCCTGCGTTATGTTACATATATATATATATATATATATATATATATATATATATATATATATATATATATATATATATATATATGTGAAATTTGTCACTAAATTCATGGGGCTGTCCATTTTACCTCCTCTGACTTTTAATCAAACAATAATCATTAATTATATTATTCGGTAAAGGATAAAAATAGATTGTGAAATTGATATTGACATTATATTTATGCTAAAGTGATCTATTATGTTATGAACTTTGCAAAATCATCATGATTATATCATCAGCAGTACAGCGGCCGGACAGCTCAAGGAACACGGGGATCACTGAAGTTAAGCAGCTTTGAGCGTGTTTAGTGCCTATATTAGGGTGATTTTTTTTTTACTTTATTTTTTTTTTCGGTCCCATCGTGAATTCTTGTTGGAAATACCCAAAAAAAAATTCCCTGAAAGTTTGAGCTCTTAATACTAATTAACGTCCTCGACCAAGGCATGTGAAGATTTCCCATTGAAAATACACAAAAACTTTGATTTTTAAGCTTTGAATATATTTTTTCGTGAAATTTTGGCCGATCATTGATTTAAACTTATTAATATCTTGTTGACTTTCTCTGTTTTTTATATTTTTTCTTCAATATATTTTTTTAAGGCTAAAAAACTGAAGCAAAATTAATAATCTACAATATTTAACCTTTAATGATAATAAACATTTAATCGAACTCTTTTCTCTTTGTTTCTTCTCCGTCAGTAGATACTTAGTAATCTAATGACAACGTTGCGATGTAACTAACATAGCGGTGATTCCCCCAACAGTTGATCAACAACGTTTGACAAAAAGTACGCGACCAGCGAAAGCTCAGTCATTGTCCGCAAATCGGAAGCCTCTCTCCTCTCCAAAAATCCCCTCTTCTACGTAACCTTGAAATAATTTAATAAATCGCCCGCCTAATTGCAGCGCTTTCTTTGTTCTTTATTGTGTTATACTAATGCCGCAAATATCGAGAACAAAGCTCAGTGAACACTTAATGTACTCGTGTCACATTTGTGTGCTTTACGTTGCGTTACATTTTTCTATCGTTTTTATTCTTGTCAAAGATATCTGAACAAATCGGAAATAGAGTTTATAATTATTTAATTGGATTTGAAATTCATAATATTAATAATATTAAGTTACCTTCGTGTAAGGATGTATTGAATCTCTTTATGTACAAACATCAATCCTTAAAATTAAGTATACGAGCAAGTGCTAGTAGTGTGATCAGTGATACGAATGCTATTTGGGCTAATTTTTCGATTCCAACTTCTTGACCTCAGCACAGTATTAAAAAATTGGGAAAAATTCACAGTGACTACATGAAACTGAAGAATCATCGAAGTCGTGCAAAGACATCGAAAAGACAACGAACAAATGTGGAACAGTTTAGCAAACGTCTTAATAAATTATTCAAAATTGCAAATTGTGCTGCACTAAAAAATTTACCGAAAAATTTCCAGCAATTTTTGACAGATTGTCGTAAAGGAAATAGAAATATCCATCTACCAGCAATTAACGTTATACCAGAAGAAACTTCTGGAAATCTGTCTGCGATAAAAGAAGAAACTCCCAATAATGAGGAAATTGGTTAGTTCTAATATTATAATAGTTTTGTTTCATTATATTTGATTTGTTTAACATTCAGCTAATATATTTACTAATTCACTGTTAACATTTTTCATTTCAGGAATCAAATTATCCCAACAATCGTCCTCAAATAGTTTCTGTAGTTCCATATCAAATTCCAGTGAATTGAAGCGAACTTCTTCAGACTTTGAAGATACAATGCCAGCGCCTAAGAAAAATAAAATTGATATTCTGACTTTGGAATTAGTATTAGCACTAGATAGAACTAAAACTAGTAAAAGAAATTCGATGTACATCATTTCTGCTGTTATTCAAAGTTTAGGACTTGAGATTGATAAATATAATTCAAATTACTCCACTATTCGCAATGCGCGTATTTCAAAGAGAAAAGAAATTGTCGATACGATCAAAGAAGAAGAAATTTTTGATGACTCTCTCGCAGTGCACTGGAATTGAAAGATGCTTCCTGCGGGAAATGGTCAACCAAAAGCAGAACGATTATCAATACACGTCACCGGAATAAATACTGATAAAAATTTAAAAACTCCGATTCTCTCTGATGGCACAGGTGAAAGCCAAGCTTCAGCCATTTTTGAAACGCTGATAGAGTAGGATCTTTGCGATAATGTTAAAGCAATGTGCTTTGATACAACTAGTTCAAATACCGGTAAGTTAATGTTGTGGTATAATGAATTTATTTCACAGTATTTGTTTTTCGACTTGGGAAGAAATTTTTAAATAAGAATTTGATTAATTTTTTTAATTATTTTTACGAATGTTGAGTAAAAATATAATCTGAGTCGAAAATTTGAATAACTGATAATTGAATAACAGTTTATCAATAACAAATTCTTTGTTTTAGGTTGTTTTAATAGCGCTTGTGCATTATTAGGAAATAAAATTGGCCGTGACTTATTATATCTTGCTTGTCGCCATCATACTTCTGAATTGATGTTACGAAATGTTGCAGAAGTTGCTTGGCCAGTGACGAATAGTCCACATGTTACAATTTTCGAAAGACTCAGAGATAATTGGGAAAAAATTGATAAATCTGCGTATGAAATCGGCACAGAGGATAAAGATATTGCACTTATTTTAAATCAAAGGAAAGACGATATTCTTGACTTCATAGAAAATCAACTGAAGGTATTAATTAATTCATAAATAGTTTAACCATTGAAAGAATTATTATTTATAAAGTTAATTTCTTTTACAGTCATTAGATCTTTCTGATACACTGATAGAAGGACTTGTTAATATTAATTAAGCTTTATTAACTGTTAATAAATGATTTTTTAACATCATGGGATTTGATAAATATTTATTAACAGTTTATTAGTATTCATTACGTAGAATTTATTAAATGTTAATAAATATTTATTAACAGTTAATGAATATTTGTTGACTGTGAACAAATATTTATTTAGGATAAAAAGCAAAACTAGCAATTTCCTTTTGACACTTTTTATAACCCTACAACTGGAATACATTGATAATAATTCAATTCACTTAATAAATTAACGTTTTTAATATGTAAAAATATAAAAAATAATTATAAGCTGTGATCGAATTTGGTAGTTTACAATAAATGTTATTATAATGTAATATAATTAATGCAAATAATTTATAAGGATGATTTATGTTTATAAGCAACCTTCATATCATATGACATTGCAAGCCAAGCAAATTCACTCAACCAAGTATTTATTAACTGTTAATAAATATTTGTTATCTATTAATAAATATTCATTAAATATTATTGAATGTACTTTTTTCCCTAATAAATATTTATTTAATGGTAAAAAATATTCATCAAATTAAATTATTATCTTCAAATAAATCAAATTATTAATAGTAAATAAATCCTTTTATCAGTGTAGTTATTTTGCATACTTCGATATAACTCGAATTTTTAAGTGATTTAGTTTTATTAATTTTGCCTTTTTAAATAATATTTTTTACTTTAAAATTCTTAAAATATCTTCTTTTCTGGCCGAAATTATTAGATTTTTCTTATTTTTTGTTAGAATCATCATCCGAGAAATGATTACAAGGAGTTTTTGGAGCTGAGCTGTATCTTTTTGGGTGGTATCAAAAGTCATAGAGCCGAATTTAAAGCACCTGGTGCTTTTCATCACGCACGGTGGTTATTGAAAGCTCTCTATTGCTTGAAAATATATATGTTCAGAAACCAGTTTAAAATGGGAGCAAACGAAAAAAAAATTTTGCAGAAAATATGTGTTTTCATCGTAATATTTTATGTAAAAATATGGTTTACTGCTCCTAATGCAATAAATGCTCCAAACTCGGATTTGCAATTAGTAAAAGATCTTATTGACTACAGAAAAATACATCCAGAAATTGCAAATGCAGCACTCGATAAATTGTCTCGGCATTTGTGGTACTTACACGAAAATCTTGCTTGTTTAGCTCTTTTTGATAAAACTGTGTCAGTAGAAGAAAAAGTAAAGATCGTACAAAAAAAAGTTTGGAAAATCCAAATGAGCATGCCTTAAGCGCTCACGTCATACACAAATTATTTAAATCGTAAGAAAAATTATTCGTTTTTTTTGCTTGAATTTTCCCGCGAGTAGTATTATCCCCTTTGTAGGTCGAGCTAAAGAAAAATTTTAATAGATTATAAAACAGTTAGTAATCATACCATCATGTATGTGTAGTTTCTGCTTGTTTATAGTTATTTCAATCCTGTTTTATGAAAAATAATATAAATGGCTGCCGAAATCGCAGAAAAAGTCACCGAACTGACAGTCGAAAAAAATTAACTGTATCGAAACGGAATTATTTTGACACGCAATTTTGACAATTCCCTCGCGGTCTTGAAACTACAATAAATCCACCGTGGATCCACCGTGGTTTCACCGTGGAACCACGGTGGGTAAATGTCACAAAACCACGATGGATCCACGATGGATCCACGGTGAAACCAAAAGTGGGGTGAACAGGATGAAAAGTCCTTTCAGGAGTTAAAAAGAGCCTTGATTGAAGCCCAACCGCTTGCTATTCCGAGACAAGGATGGCCTTACATACTATACACGGATGCGTGCGACACGGGCCTTGGCGCATTTTTAGTCCAGAAGGAAGCTGGAACTTCGAAAGAGGGGCCTATGGTGTTTGATGCTAATCCAAGACGCCCGGAAGTGGGATTGGAGACACTTCCGAAGTCTAAAGAAGCATGTACCCAGGTTCCAACTTCTCAACCTAAGGTTTCATCTCCAGCTGCGCCGGCTAAAGCGAGTTCCCCAGTAAAATCAGCATCTGAAGGATGCTCAGCTCCGAACAGAAGGTCTCATGTCCAACTAGGAGAGGATCCGGGTCAGAAAAACCCTGTCGAGAAGTCTTCACATGATGTCAACAAGGAGGCGCCGAAGGAAGCATCAAGGGGGGCTATACCTCGAACTAGGTTGGCGTCAGTAGTGGTCTCGGTGCAGAAGGAACGTCAAATCCGGTCGGTGGTGTTCAAGAAACCACGTGAGCCTACTTCTACAGTCACCTCAGGAAGTTGGGCAGCTTCTACAGTTAGTGCTGTTGTACCCAAGTCCAAAGCACCCGAGGCTAGACCTGTTACTCTTAGATTAGGTCCACCTCCTGTGTCTGCTTTTACAGCTGATTCAGCTACTGGGACTGCGGTTAATCACCTCTTAGTCACAGCACCTATGCTCCCAGCGTTCGCTGAATATCGGGCAAGTTTAGCTGGGGCTGCGAGCGCTAGCACATCTCGTGGAGCCCAAGGAATTCCCCGGGTTGGGTGGTCTGAGCTGCCGCCTTTTGAGGATGCTCCTCCTGTGAAAAGGAGCAAGAAGAAGAAAAAGAAGAGGAAGAATGGTATACGTGGCATGGACTGGGCCAACGCTGAAGTCTGTGGTTCTGGAAAACCGATTTCAGAAGACTCTGGTATGGAGCTGGATCCTTATGATGACCGAGAAAAAAGTGATGATGATGTCTTGGACATCGATCATGATGAAGATCTGTAGTTGGGTTAATTGAATTATAGTCTTTTGGAAATATCTGACTTTTTCTCATTGACCTGTCCAGGAGGATGATCAAGATCAACCCGCCCTGGTGTGTGTCTGGACGGGGGGAGTGTTACAGCGTACACTGTTACCCTTGGTAGCTATTACGAACTGTTGTGAGTTCGATAAATTATCGACGCGACACCAGAGCGCGATGGTCTCGGGCATTTTAGGTAGTAGGGAGAGGGGCGATGGGCCAGAGTGAGGACGATTGAATTGGCAACCGAGAGAATTCAGAAGAGGTTGTACCACCGAACGTTTCGGACACAATTTGGAAATTTAGGTAAATATCTAGTCGCACGTCCACTTAGTTGGAACGCGAGCAATGTTTTATAATTATTAATCTACTCTAATTAATAATGCACAATATACTAATCCAATTGTACATCTAGGAAATATTGCGGTTGGAAAGCACAAGGAAATCCCCGAAAATAACGAGAGCGACGAGGACGGCAGCAGAGTAAGGGCCATATTAAAAGTAGGCGGAAGGAGTCGTCAATTTTTGCAAGGTATCTGGTTATGTCTCGTGGGCGAAAAATTGACTGTGGTTTTTACCCGGTCTAACTTCCTCTTCTGGCAAGGTTTTGATTATTTAGTTAATTTAATTGATTTTATAATTTAATTGATTGTGGGAAAATTTTAATTATTAGTTGCTAGAAAATTCTGTGGTCCGATACCCAGAAAATTATTGGATTGACCTTGAGGTGAAATTTTTGATAAGTTTCTACGCGTTGTTCTGACAATCGAAATTTATTTAATTATTAAATTAATTGTGGATAAATTTTCGGTTATATAATTTAATTCCTAAATTTAATCGGTTATTAATTGTATAACAAGTGGTTGTAAAATTTGGTTACTAAGCAGTATAATTTTATTACACGTGTAAAATTTCTAGGTCACATTCCTAGCATTATTAAGTACATGGTGTTGAAAATAATCGCTAGTTAAGATTATTAATTCAGTTAATTGAATTTTATTAAATTGTTTTAATTCCGGGTTGGGTTATGAGTGAGAGAGAGTGAATTAATTGACGAGCAACTTCGGATAAACGGTACGGTTTTCCCTCTACATCAGAAGTTACAATAAGTTTGGTTATTGGAAATACGGTACATCGGTAAAATAATTGGAGGTCACGTGGTCTACATACCCGTGAATTAAGGTACGGTTTCCCCTCTGTTTCGCGGGTATTGATTAAGATATTATTAGTTAAGGGGTTAAGGGTAGTCAGAGACACGAAAAAATGATAATTTTCAGTAATTTTTTTTCGCTATTAAATCATTTTATTTTACAAAAGTAATGATATGGCCTTATTAAACAATGTTTTGACTTGAAGTCACGAAAATTTGAAAAAAAAAAATTTATAATTTCCAAAGTTATAGCTGTTTCTGTTGACCCAGTCCAAAAAAAAGGTCCTTGCGGTGACAATGATAAGTCCTTGGAGATTCATCTAAAATCAATCGGATAAGAAAAATTAGTTTTATAAATAGATAATTCTGGGCTTGATCGAAGCTTTTTTTTTTTTTTCAAAAATTAAAAAAATGGCGGACTCAGAAAATTTTTTTCTAAATTTTTGGGAAAAAGTCAACAGTTAATTGGTCTTAAAAAATCGAAATTTTTGAAAAAAAAAAA
>JZSA01003657.1:0-33194 GCA_000956155.1 Cotesia vestalis | reverse complement strand
TATATATATATATATATATATATATATATATATATATATATATATATATATACAATTATTATGATACATATAAATTTTTTAACTAACGTAATTTTTTAGCTTTACTCGACTAGTTAAGAGAAATTACGACAAAATTTCGAGTAAATTCCAACATGAGGACCAATGCAATAGATTGATTTCTATGAAATCTATGTAATAAAGAAAGGAAGAGATTTGAATAGAATCGAATACCCTAATCAAATAATAAGGATGGGAGAAAAGAAATTTTTATTAATTGTCAGCAAATTTGTGTTAAATAGAATTAAGTTTCAATCGAAATAAAAAAGTTATTAGTCAGCAAATAAAAAAAGAAAAGAAATTTGAACGGTTCAGCTAATGGCTAATTTCAAACATCAGCAAAAATAATGTATAGTTTTGCTTGGCCGCTTTCTTCCTCCTGCTGACTGGAGATCGAAGATTGAAGGTTCTTAACTTAGAAATGATGATACACTTTGATTCGAGTTCCGAGTTTGTATATTCTGATTGAATGGCCCTATGGGCAAACGTCTTAATTTACACTGTTCACTTATTTATTAACTACACTGTTAAAAGTTTTTATTGTAATTTTACAAGAAATGTATTGGAAGCTAATAGGCAAAACATTTATTTAAAATTACAATCGGGTATAGTAATATTACAAAACATATATAGATCTGTGAGATTACTTATTTTACAAAACGGTTCTATAATTTTACAAATATTTTTAAATTAGCTAAGTTTGTAAAATGAAAAACTAAGAATCGTACGCGAGCTGTGCGCTTGCCAGCCCGATACCTAACCCCCTACGCCGTACGACCGATAAGTGGTTCAACATCTCATTATTTTTATAACCTAATCCTATGTGGTGTTTGAGCATTACGGCTTATTATTTATTATTTACATTATTTGTGTTATTTAATTCTGTTTATTGATGGAAAAGTAACTAACTTTTACATTATTTATTATTCATTGAACATTATAAAAATTCAAGTCTACTATATACTCATTCAAATATATCGATTTCGAAATGATCATTTGAGCGTTATATTAAAATCTATAAAAGATAAATAATGCCTTGAATTTATTAATACAAATGAATAACCATAGACTAAAAATTAGTAAAAATTAATATGAAGGAAACTGTTGTTTTTTGATACATCAGTCTCATTTTTGTAAAACTGAAAAGTATTATTTTTAAAATTGAAAAACAGTGGAGTAGAATTACAATTCGTGTAATATAATTAAAATTGTCTTGTAACAATACATTACACTGTGTAATTTCAAAATAAAAATTATAAAAATAAAAAAAAGCTTTTTGAATTTTTTATGAGATTATTGTAATGTAAATGACAATTTTTTTTTTCTGATTTCACATACGATTGTGCCGAATCAGATCACCAATAATGTTTGTAAAATTAAAAAGCTTTTTCTTAAAAATTGATGAACTGTTCTGTAATATTACAATGCGTGTTAGGTTTATACATGAAGATTGTAAAATTACAATAAATCTTAGTAAATTTTCTGTCAGATGTTGGAAAATTACATGAATTGTATTTTATTTCGCATTGCTATACACTGATATGTAATTTTACTTATTATTTGTTTTGTAATATAATTGTGATTTTACAAAAATTTTTAACAGTGTATTAACAATATAAAATAAAGATTAAAAGTTTATGAGTTCGTAACCGGAGTAACGACTCTGGCAAACAAAAGTTTGCCGTTTAAAGTTCACAAAGAAAAATATAATTTGAGAGAGGACCAGGTCACTGAAACTGCGGAAATCTCGATTATCGTAAAGACGAATCGTGGCTCGAAGAATCACTATTACAGAACTCGGAAATACCGTTAAGGAAATCGAAATGAATAATTAGGGAAAAGATGACTAATTAAATTAATAATTGAAGTCCGCCTATACTTGCCGGGGTATAGGACTCATTCGGGCTTTAAGGCAGAACTGTTACTTTGTGAATAAGCTCACGAATTATGGTGTTCACGGTTTTCATCACCTCTGTCGCAATTGACAAGAGGGGCTACTAATTAAACAATTGGTTCCTATGATGAGGTGACAATGCGCGGTAATGTGTATTCTTCAGCCACGAGTGAGTTGTCGCGCAGTCCTGGTTGTTGTTCCCTAAATATGCAAGCGCTGCACTTTTCGGCGGAAATGTGAGGCTCTGTATTATATACCGTGTGTCAGATATAACATACATATATATGTATATATATATATATATATATATATATATATATATATATATATATATATATATATATATATATATATATATATCAGAAAAAAAAATTGGTTTTCTGTAAAGTCGGTTTATGGACGATAGTTTTACGTGATAACGCCATAAAGAAACATTGATGAAAAATTGCATACTTTTATAATTTGAATTGAATTATTATCACTGAATAATAATTATTTTGTATTTAAAAATTTAAAAATTTTAAATACTTAAAAATTATTTTAACAAAGAAAAAGTACTTTAATACTATTAATACATTGATAATTAAAAATTGATATAATAATTTGATAATTGATGTAATTATTATTATTCACAATTAATATTAATGATTTTATTATTTTTTATTAATTTATAATTTATAGTTATTATCAAGTTATTTATTCATAATTAATATTAATTATTAATAATTATTAATATTATCAATAATAATAATTTGATATAACTTGACATAAATATTTTTAAAACTGGTTAACAATATTAATTTTTAATTTTCAAATATTATTTCACTCTCAGGCTCAGATGGACGCGACACTTTTTCATGTGTGCTGCCGGTGTTCATCAATTTTTAAAGGTGCTTTTTCATGCTGACGCTCGATGCTGGACGCAGTGCTGGCTTAGAGCGTAAGATAATATATAAGAAGGTATTCCAATCCTGCAATGCATGATGGGAAATGTGTCAAGCGGTCGCGCCACCACGAGTGTGTCAGACACACTAACCGGCAACTAAAGTATTTTCATGCTAACTCTCGCAATAATAATAAATTTTATTTAATAAATAATCATTGCATAAAAAAATTATTTTCACCCTTTAACAATAATAATAAATAATAATAATTAAATAAAAACCTTTTTATAGCTTTTTTTATTGCATCCGTAAATTCTCCGGTTAAACCGGTTTTTCCTAAACGCAGTTTATCATCTACCTCTTACATCGGTACGTTAAGCTCTACTATGACGCTTACGCTTTTTGATAACTTTTCATTTATCAAGTCCGGGTTCAAAACTCGGCAATTGTATTTTGTTTTTTTTTTTTTTTTTTTTTTTTTTCTTACAATTATTCTATAGTTTTAATATAATTTTTATTATTCCAATAGATTCTCAGGTCTTATACTGAATGTATTATTATTATTTATTAATTATTAGTAAAAATAAGTAGATTAGAGCTCGTCTAACAACAGGTAAGTAATTAGTATGTATACAGTAATTTTAATTTATTGGAACAAGTACTTTTTTCGAAGTGTTTGTGTAAAATATATGAAATTATTATTGATCAAATCAACAAATTCAACGTATTACAATAGAAAATATAATGTACAGTATATATAGATAAAATATATTTATTCTAAGGGCTAATATATGTATAAAATATTGTTACCCAACAAGTAACTTTTAAAAATTGAAAGCTTTAATTTTATTGAGAAAGAAGAATAAATAATGTAGTATAATTAACTTATTTGCGGACAGTTTTTGTTGACGTGCGCATATATGCGCTCTTAGAGCTGAAGACTACAACATTGGGATTATCAGGTTGCAGTGTAATGTCTTTTGCGAGAACATGGAGTCGCAATGAGATAAATTTTCCGAGTATTTTCTCGCGAATACCATGACATTTTGGAAAGACTAATGATTGATCGGCAGTTTCCAGGACACTCTTCATTACTTTTTCATGCACAGATTGCAAATGGAGAAGAGATTTTCTGTAAGTAGCAAAAACTTCTTCCGCAGTCTTCAAAAGTGTATATACTGCCTCTGTCGGATGTTTCAAGTTTCCTCGATTGATTGCATCCGTCCAAGCCGTACTCGCATTAGACAAAGGAACTGAAGAGATTATTGCTGCCTCACAATCATTACAACCGTTCGCACAAGCAAACACTGCCCAACCACAAAGGTAATAAAGCCCATAGTTTTGTAATTCAGATAATTCACAATTTTCCGGAATTTCAAGGAAATTTTGTAAATCATCATTAGTAGTTTGGAGTTCAGTTTTTTTTGCTTGAGAAATTCAATGTAGTACGGCTCATCATCGTCTTCATATGACGCAGACGCAGGGCACGTAAATACTGAGCCACTGCAATCAAGCGCATTCGGTAGCGTAATTGGCGAGGTTTAGGGTGAATATCACCACCAGCTCGAACCTGAGAAAATAAATTCTCTACAGAACTAGAAGTCAAACGCCCCGTAAGAAGGTACTCCATTTTTTTTGTCTGAACTAGATCTTCTTGTAATTTTAACGCAATAGTAGTAGCCAGAATGATGCCCCGTTGTATCGGTTTCCATCTATTATCAGAGTTACTTGTAGTTCTCTGATAATTTCAATAAAGCTCTTCAGAAACTCTACTCGTTCTAACGATGCGCCATCAGTTCCAAGTGAGTTACTTTTGTGCCGACAAACCATGAACTCATACCACTGGCTACATAATAAAATAAACCACCCAGTGGTCATAGCTGTTTGCGGAAGAAGACCAGTTTGCGATCCTAGAGTTAATGCATGTCCCATTTCATAGCTAAAAATTTTTCTAGCCAGTCCAACGTGCATTTTATCGAACTGTGATGGGAGTAGTGAGGCTGGGGGGTGGCACCGACATTACAGGAATCTGTTTTACCGACGGAGAGCTCGTGTACATGCTAAATCTACATTACCGACGGTAGGTTCGTGTCCGTGCTAAGTTACCGACATATGCGACCTGTTTTACCGCCCTGTTTTACCGACGCGGGGTATGGTTGTAGGTGGCGCTGGTGGTGAATTCTGCCGCCATTTTTAAATCTTATTATCCGCCATTTCCCCGCCATTTTTCAAATCTATCCGCCATTTTTGTCTCATATACGATACCCATTACAGACTCTTTATATGCAGTCTTATCGTGATAGTCTCGCCACGGAAATTTGCTATTCTCCCGTCCTGATCAACAATGCGGAGCCTCACGTTATGTATTGCTCGTACGGCGACTGGCAGGTAAATGATGTTTGTTGGCACTTCCACTATTTTATATCCTGCTGGAACTCTCGGGAAAAATTCATGGATTGTGTGATTCTTCTCACCATTGATGTATGATCCAGTAGTTATATTGCACTCGACTCTCAGAGAGTTAATTTTTAATATTTTCACTGGTAAATCAGATTTATGTGCTGTGTTAGGTTCAAGCACACGGTTGGTAAATCCAAGTAATGATCCGATGGAATCTTCAGGTTCAAAATTTATAAGCTGATCACATTTTATTTCACTCTTCAACTCATTGTTGTTTGCTTTTAAAGTGAAACTCAGTTCTTGTAATGTCTTGTTTATATAAGTTTCAATATCTTTGATTTCATCACTCCCTGTTGGTATAGTTATTTCTTGAAATTTCTTGATTGTACTTCTCTTGGATCTTTTTGATGACACATAGAATTTATTAGCTCCGTCATCAATATTTGGTATTGAATTAAATGTCAGGAGCTTAACGAGTCCAAGTACATAATTTTTTGTTGGTGATAGCTCAATCGGTGGAAAATAATTTGCCTCCAGTACGGAGGAGTTTCCAGATAGTGTCAAGGTGAATGACTCTGCCATGACTGACGCTTATAGTCCCGACTTACTTCAATTTATAGTTGTCCACCCAGGAATTTTAAGCATAAATGTCCACATATGATTGTATCAAAGTCTTGATATCTTTTGTGATTGTACTTTACGCTACCAACATCGAGATATTTCATCAAATCTTGTGGGGGTTGTAGATTACCAAAACTGTCAAAGTAAATTACTTGATCATGATTTTTCTTGTATGCAACCCAGTGAGTTCCAGGTCCAAGTTTATCATCCAAATTTATTATTGCTGATTCATTTGTCTTGGGTCCGGATTTTGGTAAATCATTTCTCATGAAAACTCCACGGAAATTTGGAATTTTGAGCATCTTGGCATACTTCAGTAAATCGATGTTAGTCAGTGCTCGATGTGGTAGCTCTACTGGTTTTTTGTCTTCTTGCAGCCAGCTCCTTCTGGGTATGGTTTCAGATAAAGTCCCATACCACTGCGGTAAGGTTTGAGGTATAATCCTCTACCTACAGCTATTTCCTCCATCTTCAAGTTGTGACGTTTCTTTTCAGCTAGTTGATGTTTGGCTACGCTGGCATCGTTCACAGCTTTTGCAATACCTGCAGCTCCACCTGTTAGAGCACCAACAGCTGATAACCCTGCAAACAGGGGAATCAAGAATGGAAGTACTCCACCAATCTTTGATGGAACTGGTAGAATACGAGGCAATCGAACGTTTTTCTTCCCACCAGCTTTCTTGACAGCCTTGCGAGCACCTTCAACAGCTGTTTTAACTGGATCTCCACCAGGTCGCATAGACTTTTTAGCTTCATCAACAATCTGTCTTAAAGCAGCATCTTTTTTCTTGGTAGTCTTGAGCTTTGTTGTCTTAGGCTTGGTCATCTTTCTCTTCATTGTCTCACGCTTAGTAATAGGTTTTTCTTTTTTAAGACCCATACCGAAACGTCTTTTCAACTTCATGATTTTATTTACACTCCACGCAGCAGCTTTTTTACTCATAGCAGCGTCTCTTGCTTGAAATCGTTGCCACGCTTTCTCAGCAAGGATTTTATCAGCCTATCGTTTTTGACCGGACGGGGCCCGAGCGAGCGGCTCGATCGCTAATTAATTATTTGAATAATGTTTTTATTTATTATTGAAAGCCCTGTTACTCGCGAACATCGGTCCGATTCGCGTCCCGGGGAGGAAATTTCTCAATAGTTGTGGAAATTGGAATTTTTAAATAGCACCGCTAGCGACCCGAGGCAACGGAAAGTTCCTCACGAGGGCGGCTCGGTAGCTCCAGCTGGCAGCACGCTGCCGGCAAAAATAGATATAGTCAGTCACGGGTGAGAATAGCACGTGGAAGCACCAGTGTGTTCGAGTTCAACTTGTTGAATATTTTTGTTTCTACTGACCAGTTGCGACTGATTGATTATCTGAGGAAATCTTCATAAATTCATTAGCTTCATCTTGGTAAGTCCTTTAGTGTTGTTCCACCGGGGAAGATTATTGAGAACCTCCCGAGCGCGAACCGGCGCCGGTTTCTGTGAGAGGCCGCCATTTCACCACGTGGTTAGCACGCGGTGAATTTTCGCGGAATAATTTACTATCGACATTAAATTAAGTTTGAATTAAAAGTGGGTTGATTTATTGTTTATTAAGAATAGCCTCTCAGGAAAATCTCGCGTTGGCATCCTACGTGTATCCCGTGACTCGCGTCAATTTATCGGAAAATTTTACTGCATTTAAGGATATTATGATTATTATTTTATATATTGTTATCAATACATTCGTTCTATTCAAGTGTTGAGTGCAATTGACACCAGCAAATATCGATTATTATATCTATTGTCTTATATCAATATTTTGAATGTTATTAGTGCTTAATTTTTCATATATTAATCAACAAATACTAATTAATTTTGCGTGATACAAGAATATCAATACTAAGAAATTATTGTAAATAGAATTGTCTCGGAGGTTATCGCTCCGAGCATGGTTGATCATTAATATGACTTATTATGATTGTCATTACATATTTTCATTTATATTCTATATATTGTTCAATTTTGATTATTGCTGAATTTGTTAGTTTAATACAATCATCATTATTGCAGAGCGCACTATTATTGTTAATTAAACTAGAAAGAAGATTATAAATAAGTCAAGAATTCCACAAAGGATTTATTTTGTTAAATGAACATATGATTAAGTTGGCCCTCGGAGGATCTTAGTAATCTAAACCTCTTAGGCCTTAAATTAAATAAATTATACGTTCAGAAATTTCTTTCTTCTTATTTCATACGTTTCTATCTATTTCTGTAAATAATTACTGTAACTGATTTCTTTGTGCTCGCCTGCCTATCCTATTTGACTTTTCCTTTCTTTTCTTCTCCGATAACGAGGGGGAACTTCTACTGTTTGTGAGCGCACGAAATTGCTCGCTTCGCGAGATTAGTAATGTTATATTCATTTGCTCGACATTCCATTATTATCTAATAATTTAGATCACGGATTGATCGCTCGGCGCGGCCTCTGATTAAAAATTTTGGTAATTTTAGGTAAAATTATCTGGCTTCCAAACCGTGCACTAACCCAGCCTGAGGGTCATCGGGCCTATTTATTCATTTTCAGGGCGAGCGTACTTTACTCTACCCGGCCGGTATCTCTGCCTCCGGTTTCAGGACTCGATCACGGGGAAAAGTATTGTTACAAGGTTATAAATAATCACAATTGAATTTCGATTTTTCAATTTATTGACTGCTTAAAAACCAATCTTTTAAATTTTTTATATTTTCCAAAGCACATAAATCAGATAAACAATCATGATAATTACAAAAATGATTATTAAATATTTTCATGCTTTTCAAAGGTGGACATTTGAAATTATCAAGATCGATTACAATTTTATTATTACAATGAATTAAATTTTGGATCCATATCTTTTTCTCGATACCTTTTACATAAATAATTTTTTTATTATTTGTTAAATAATTAAAAACTTCTTTAAGCTTGTAATATGAAGTTGTTCCAGCGTTCCACCCAATTCCGTGATAATTTCGAATCAGCCAGGTATTCAGATGTTGATAGTTGGCGGGTAGTACTTTTCAGTGATATAATGGTTGGAATAGTGTGTATGATAACTCTTCAAGATCATCAATATCATGTTGAATTGTTATTGAGGCCAACTCCTTGACAATGAAACGATTATCAGGCCCTCTGAATCCTTGAACGTCTAGAATGATCTCCATTCTAACTGTTTTCGACAACGAGAATAAACGAAAGTGAAATTTAGTATAGACCGGATAGCTCAAATGGTAGAGTAGTCGACATGTCATCGGAAGGTTCTGGATTCGAATCCCAATCCGAGCTATTTGAATTTTTTCTCGCATATTCTATACACTCACATTAAGAAGTTCTTCTCCTTAATCCTTTCTCAAACCTTTCCCACCAAAATATCCTGTTACGTGAATGTTGGAACGCTTCACGTAATAATTATCCGTAACTCCTATTCTTTCCCGCTTCACAGCATTATTTTCAAATTTGACGCTGCTTAAACAGATTGATGGTATTGGATTCTTCACATTCAGTGAACATGAAGCTGTAATCAAGCCTGAAGATGCTAAGCCTAACTTCCTGATGATATTTGACGATGTTGCTTGTGAAAAACAAGATCACATCAAGGCTTTTTTCTGCATGGGTCGACACAAGGATGTTGATAGCTTCTATCTCTGTCAAACTTATACACGAATACCTAAGCATCTGATTAGAGATAATGCGAACTTTCTCGTTCTGTTCCGTCAAGATGAAATGAATCTGAAGCATATTTATGATGATCATGTCAACACAGACATGTCATACAACTCATTCAGAGATTTATGCTCAGCATGCTGGAATAAATATGGGTTTGTGGTAATTGATAAAAATAGTGAATTGAACCGTGGTAGGTATCGAAAAGGATTCGACTGCTTCATTAGTATAAATTGAGGTACGTTAGAGTATGATAGTCATACATGCTGTAGACTTTAACCTGTCAACATGAAGCCTGAAGAAATTTCAAAGCAGAAGGATATTCTGCATCAGATATCTCAAGCCAGCGATGCCATCCGACGGAAGCATAAGATGTTGAAATTGGGCAAAGATACAGCTGAACGAGCCATGGAGGAAATGTTTAAACCTATTGTCACACCACTTCAGAGTTTAGTTGAATCTTCAAAGCTGAAAGAAGAAAATATTAAAAAAGAAGAGGTTGAAAAACAAGAAGTTGAAAAACAAGAGGTTGAAAAATCTTTATATGGTGATCCAGAAGTATACAACAGTTTAATTTCAGATGATGAAAGTTCATTTAACTACACATCACTTGCTATAGCCTCACCACCAACATCAACAAGTACTCCAGCACGTAAAAATTCTCTACTCATTAATTACTTACAACGTTTAAGTAAAAAACATAAAGATAATGATATGAGATATGGTGTACGCAGAAAATATGGTGAAATGCATATGGGTGATTCACCTATTTCATTTGCAAGTGATACAATAACTGTCAAAGACAGAAATTATCCAATAACTCCTGGGTTGTTGGAATTATTGTTCATGAAGACACCGAAAGACACGCTTGTCACGAAAGATGATAAGAAAAAATATTTGGAAATTATCCAGAGAACAAATACTCATAGGAAAGGTTATGATTCAAGCAAAAGTATTTACAGAGATTCAACTGACAAGTACAACAAATATATTGCTGATTTTGTTGAAAAGCATAGAAGAGGACTACCAAAATTTATGATTACCACCAAGAAACCTATGGACTATGTTTACTGGGATGATCCAAATGAACTAGTTGATCGTTTGCGACTGCTGATGGCGTCTCAAGCTGCTGGGAATCCAAGTCACACAAATGAAATCATGTCAATTATTGAAGAACTTAGAGAGGTTGGGGTTATATATTAAAAACTTCTGGAAAATTGAATCATTCACACGCTGACAGTCAAAGTGTTCACAACCATGAGCATCGATATATGTGGACGTCCAAATATATCGATGCTCATGGTTGTGAACACTTTGACTGTCAGCGTGTGAATGATTCAATTTTCCAGAAGTTTTTAATATATAACCCCAACCTCTCTAAGTTCTTCAATAATTGACATGATTTCATTTGTGTGACTTGGATTCCCAGCAGCTTGAGACGCCATCAGCAGAAAAGTCTGTGCAATCTCGGTAATCCTTCAAATGAACATGATGCTGCGACAGTGCAATTTGTACTGAGACAGATGTCTGAACTGAATAAAAGCATAGATAGTGAACAGAAAGAGATTATTTCACATTTACATTCTGAAATAGTAATACTGAAAGCTGCTGTGGGAAATTTGCAGACGACTATTGAGGAATTTAAAGCAGTACTTTCTTCTCACCAAAATAATATCAAATATCTCACTGAGAAACTCAATGAACGACAAGAAGACAGTGATAGCTGAAGAGCTTCACAAACCAGCTCGCAGGAACTATAAACGTCGTCATGTTGACATCCGAGGTCTCGATGAGACTTGGCAAGCTGACTTGGTTGAGATGATTCCATATGCAACAGTCAATAAAGGATACAAATATCTGCTTACAATCATAGATATATTTTCAAAGTATGCCTGGGCAGTTCCAATTAAGTCTAAAAGTGGTGCGGATGTCACTAGTGCTATGAAGTCTGTACTCCAGCAAAGTCGTATCCCAAAGAATCTCTATGTTGATCAGGGTAAAGAGTTCTACAACAAAGAATTCAAATATCTGATGAAGCAGCACAAGATAAATCTTTACTCAACATTCAGTAATCTCAAAGCATCCATATGTGAACGTTTCAATAGAACACTTAAGAATAAAATGTGGCGAAAATTCACAGCTCGTGGCAGCTACAAGTGGACCGATATACTTGATGACTTGGTGAATACTTACAACAACACCAAACACAGTACCATCAAAATGAAACCTGTTGATGTTACCACTGCTCAGGAGAAACAACTGTTGAAAAATATATATCTCAACCACTGAAAACCAAATTGAAACAAAAGCAAAAGCAGAAGTTTAAAGTTGGAGACAAAGTCCGAATCAGCAAGTACAAGCATGTTTTTGACAAAGGATACACACCAAACTGGACAACAGAAATCTTCACCATCAAGTCGGTGCAGAATACGAATCCAACAATGTACAAGCTCGTGGACTATCAGGATCAACCAATCGAAGGAGGATTTTACAATGAAGAACTGAATCAATCGATTTTGACCCGACCGGCAGCGATCGAAGTGGTTTTTTGATGTTAAGAGCTGATTAGTTTTTGGAATCGACCCGTAGAGCCGTTCAAAAGTTATTTCAAAAAAACCACATTAAAAAAATTTTTTTAATGTAGTTTTTTTGAGATTTCTCAAAATCTACCGGTTAGACTCGGTCCATATTGTATTCAAAATCTGAGTTCAGTCAAGTCCTTTCGAATGGCACCAACCGCGATTAAATCGGTCAAGCCGTTCAAAAGTTATGAGAGGTTTACACACACAGCATCGTGGGAGTAGTCAGGGAAGCTTCCTAGGACCTCTAAACGTCGAGATCCAATGAAAACTCGATTTTCGAAAAACTAGGTAAAACCAATAACTTCCTGATTTTTGAAAATTTTCAATTTTTTTAGCGGGAAGTTAAAAATTGATATCCATCTCTACTTATCAAAAATTGAATTTATCTTGCGAAATAATGTTAACACTGAAATTTATCCATTAAAAATACCAATTTCACCTTTAAATAATTCTCATAACAAGATCCATAATTAAAAAAAGGTTAACAAAGCCGTTCAATCTATATACATTGTAACAGGGTAAAATTACCCTAAATCGATAAGTTAACAGAGATCGATAATTGTTCGACATAGCACTGGCGCGTCTCGATCTTCGGGCCTAAAGGGAGAATAGGAGGGGGTAGTTTTGGGTTAAAACAGGTGAGCCGTGCAGTGGTAAAGGGAGAAGTAGTGTGACCGCCAGACATAGTGTCACGGAAATTTAAAAGGACCGATCCCCGGAGTAGTGACGAGACGAAGGAAGCCAACTACAACTAGGACTTCACCCTCGATTAGAGAGTTAGATCATCGTATTATTCGTCAAGGTATCAATTATTACTCTGTGGGAAAGAAGTGGACCGCGGTTTACTAATACTCAGTTACTTCTCCTAATTAATAATTAATTGGATCGTTTAATCGACGATTAGTTAATTAATCGGAATAAAACATTTGTTAGTTTGGATTGAGTGATTTTCCTGGGGGCTTATACCCGAGAGTCACTCAACCGACCTTGTGGGGAAAATTTAACAACTAAAAAATTAATTAAGTAAAAATAATTAACATCTAAAAAATTCACTTAATTTATTGTTATAATTTTTATAATAATTAACGCGAGAAAAGTGATTAATTTTGTCGTTTGAAAAATAATCGTCAAGCTTTTTACTCGTGGAATTTTTGGTCGAGCGTCAGTCCAATTTCTGTCGCAGTAAATTCCAATACCCAAGGTCAAAGACAATCGAGCTAGCGAATGTTCTAGCAACGATTTGAAGGTTTCGATTTTTGTCAATTTTTTATAATTTAGAAGATTATCACAAAAATTATATTAGGAGTTAATTATTGAATTATTTTGTATTGTAAATTATTTTATTTATTGTTACGTAAAAATTAATCGATTTTGGATATTAACTCCGTGAATTTATTAAATTAAAATTTGTCAAAAAATCAGAATTAATAACGTGGACATTAAGTCCAAGAAATTAGTTATTCTTTAGTAGAAAATTTGTCATAGGAAAAATTGGCTATAATTCATTAATTTAATCGTCATTTTTATATGAATTAATTTTGAAATTGATCGTAAAAGTTATATCGCCATTATTTTAATCGTCAAAATTAATTTACTAACTATTGTTGTATTATTAGGACCATAACTATGAGTCACTTAGGAATTTTAATCTAATTGATATTTTAATACCGAATCAAAAATTTACAATCGGAATTCGAAATTGATTGTCAGTCAAATTAGTTGAAATTATATTATTAATCGTAAATTTATTGTTTAATTAAGGCTAATGATTGAATAATTTAACTAAGCAGTTTTTACTCAATTTTAATTAAATTCAATTTTTAAATAAAAATTATAAAATAAAATCATTCAAGTGTGTGAGTTATGTGTGTAAAGAATTGTGTGGGTAAAGTGTGATAGAGAGTGTTAATAGTGTTAAGTTAGTCCTGGTTAGCCGTTAGTTAGGCTAGACGATCTCCGTCACGCTGTTGTCTTTGTGCGAAGTAACTAAATAGTTCTGGTTAGCCGTTAGTTAGGCTTATATTAATTGTTTGTTCTGGTTAGCCGTTAGTTAGGCTAGACGGTCTCTGTCACACTGCAGTCTTTGCGCAGAGAGACTCGTTGGTCCTGGTCAGCCGTTAGTTAGGCTGTAGTTCATAAGTTTTAATTAATTATAGTGTGAGTGTGTGAGTGAAATTTAATTAATCTTTAATAAGTACTTTTGTTAATTTTTATTGTTAATAAATATCGATATATTGTTAATTAATCATTTATTATTCAGCAGCAACCTTCCTCCACTCTCTCTACCCTAAGATTAAGATTTCTCAGCTCTGGACCGGTTCCAGGAACCGTGATTAAAAACCCTGGTGGCGCCCTGATAATTATATTGTTTGTTAATTTTGTTAGTTTAATTTTTCAATTGATTAGGGGCCAACCTGAACAGGTAAAACTGTTACTATGTACTGTTCTTTTCTTAATAATACATTTTCAAAAATACATTTTTTGAAGTCATCAAACGTGATGGTTTTCAAGGCTGAACCTCCGATACCCTTTTCCCGTTTCTTAATCCTGTCTTTTTCCTTCTCGGGATCATGAATTTTGAAAGTATACAATTTGGCTCTGAGACCCACGAACTCGGCCATGATTTTTCCATTGTTCTCGTCCTTCATGAGTCCCAGAACCTTTTTGTTAATAAGAGGCATGTTGAAGACATTGTTAGGTGGGTAATCGGAGGTGTCAAACCTTGAGTTATCACGTTTGACGTCATCATAAATGTTGGGTACATTGAATTGGTAAATTAAACTGTCTGTATCGGTGTACAATAGTTTTGAATCTTTTTTATAATTTTTCATAACATAATTGTAATGAAAGTCATAGATATAAGTTTTGGATAAATCTAGTATGCTAAAACCTACATCTATCGGTTTGTTAAAGCAAACTCTTACTTGTTTTAGTTCAACTAGAACCATATTTTCATCAATAATAGTAAGACTGTGGAAGTTGGGCCTACATACTAGATCGGATACATTGTATCGTCCTTGCCACTTTGTTCTCAAATATACATCTTTGTATTTACGAACATTTTCCATCGTCTTTCTGAAAACTGCGTTATTCATTAATTTATAAAAATTTGTTCAAACTCATTTTTCGACATTCAGTATTTTTATCAATATATGATTTGAGCCAGTCTGATTGCTCAAATTTTAAGACCCGATGTATTTTCTTAAGAACTAAACTTAAGTCTAAACATTGTTTCAAATTCTAGTAATGAATAACATAATAATTTTTATCATACAGAGTTGTCGTTAGTTTTTGTTGTTTGCTACCAGGTGGTATAAAATGTTCTGGGCATAGTGGTAGATCTTTGTGTAGATCATGTATTTTCTCAGGATAGTGTAGATCTACTTCAAAGATGTAGCCTACACTTTCATCATCATTGAAAAACTGATCTACATTGTCTACATTTTCAACCCATTCAAATTTACGCTTGAGTAAAGACATACTCATCGCTGCGCCATACAAATTATTTACGTCGTAGTACATCAGGTATGTTTCAGGGTTGTTTGAATCAAAATCTTTACCCATGTACCGATTGTTAGCTGCAGCGTGTCTGTTAGCACACGTCGAAACCCCACCACGAACACCCTTTTCAATGAAAAGAAGCATCTCGAGATCAGTTAACAGTTCAAGTTCTACTTCAGTATGCTTTAACATTGCCGAGTTCGAAAGGCCTGGTGCTGTATAAAAGTGTAGAGCATCTAGATTATATGTTTTAAACCAACTGAGTCTAAAATTCTCAAAAACATCAACCAAGAGAAGGACATCAGTCTCCAAGTATAAGTCCGAGTACTCTCCAAGCGTGTTGATTTTAAACTTGTTTCAGACTATTTGAGCAAAAGTATAATCGTCATCGGAAATAGTTGAGTTTGTTAATTTTGAATAAAATGAATCCTGGTCAGGTAACTGTTTCTCGTCTAGTCTGTCAATACTGTCAATGTACTCATACGGGAATACACCCTTACGTATTGCTAATTTGAATTTGTCAGGGTCAGGGTAGTGTAGTCGCGTAATCTGTTTGTCTTTGTCATTGAGGTATGAAGCTAATTTTTCTAAGCTGGAGGCCATAAATCTAAAAGAGTCAATAAATCTTAAAGAAACTAAAGTATTTTTAACGGATTTTGTGAAAGAAATGTAACGCTCTTTATTGATTGGTAACAATGAAATTACACTTCCAAATACTGTAGCTAAGGATTTAATTATGAAGTGTGAGTCATCGCCGGATAAATTATGAAAGAAAACTGGGATAATTGTTGATTTCTGATAATTAACATTGCATGATTTATGAGCAGCATCTCTGTAGTTACCGGTAAAGTGACAATGATCATAGACTTTATCTGAAGCAGAAGTGATTGGTTTTCCACAGATATGACACACATTTGCCTGGTTGTATCTATCTTGTTGCTCTTTCGTTAAGGGTTTCATTTTTATAGGGTTCTTTAGAATTTGTTCAAAAGCCAGAGCTAATGATTCTAACTGTTTAGCAAACCAGTTGATGCAATCAGGAGAACGGTTTAATTCAAATTCGGAGAGTGTGTTATCATTGAGTGTGCTACAATGTACATAGTAAGCAATACTGTGTGGAACATGTTTATGAACTGTCTTTTCATCATCTCCCAGGGGTTCGAGTGCGCATTCAAGATCTGCGTAAACTACAAACGGTACAGTGTCTCTAGATTTGAAATCTTTAAATTTAAAAATTTTATTTTTTTCATTAGGAAATTCCATGCGGACTTTGTTAGATTCAAAACAATCTACTTGGTGTTCTAAATAACATCTTTGATGCTTAAAATGATTCAAACAACGATCACAAAAGTACAATTTATGTCTACCTAGAGTTATTTGACTTTTAATTAGTCTGGAAAGATTATGTATCAATGCAAAGTGATAGACTGACTCAATATTATCTGAATTTTCAGTATAATTTACACTTTTTTCAATCATTAATAAATGAATTGTTGGTATTTCTGACTCGAAATTACTTAAATATAATGGGATAATAGTACTTTTTTCAGACTTTTCCCGTGAATTCAGAATCTATACCATATACGTTAATACTAAGGTCATTCATTTTTTCACATTTTGGTACATCATTAAGCTTAATTTGAAATTGAATACCTTCATAATTTAATCTGACGCTGAAGTGACGATAACTTGTAGGGTCAGCTGGAACCAATACTGGTGGATGCAAGGCGGCGTTAATACACCATAGGAAGCAGAACTCATCATTGTTCTTGATGTTCGTAACCGCATTCTTCTTGACAATATCCTTTGGCAATCTGACAAAGGTGGAGTTTCCAACTTAAGTTAGTGCGAATCTCGACATAGTCACCATTAAGCTGTTCGGTCCAAGCAGACTCCATCCAGAACCCTCATGTTCAAAATCTTCAATTCGTTGCTTCAGCTTCTCATACACATGCTCAGTGTACCGATCCTGAAGAGAGGTGGCAGGGAGAATCTCACGGCTTTTGGTGATGAAAGATTTTCGTTCTTCTACATCTTCTTGTTTCCGGAATGTGCAGAAGAATTCCACATTCACTTTTAGCCCTGCTAAATCTCTCAAGACACTCTGCACCTTGTTGATGACGATGTCCCGTGAGGCCTGGAGAAATGATGCTGGATTTTTGTGACGCTGGTTGATAACACATCCAGTCTGGATGTTACCAGCAAAAGCATTCTCCAAGTCCTTCCATTTGACTCCTTCGTTGAAATCTCTACCAACAACTTGGTTACCGAGTCTGGAGAACTGATCGGCAAACCAGTTAAGTTGGTTAATGTGTGCTTGAAGACTTCGTCTCACTTGGATTGATGTTCCAGGATCCAGTAATATTGTATTGAAGTACTCAATGGTCTCCTCACACACTCGTGGACACCTTTGACGATGTTCATCAGTCAGCTGCTCTCCCAACAGATTAGCATATAAGGTTGCAATAGTATCCACCAAGTTTTTTAAACCCTCAATGAGGTTAGGTTGAGCCATCTTGGGAAGACACACACTTCACCACTGTCTGTTTACACTATATTGTAGATTATGTACACTGTTTATGGTTATGTACGCTGTTTATAGGTTATATACACTGTTTATAGGTTATGTACAATGTTTATAGGTTATATACACACTGAATTTACAGGAGACTATACACACACGATAGTTTTTGATACACTGGACTACAGTTTATGCTCACAATAGTTTTTGCATACTTTATACTCGCGTACTTCACAACAATGAACTTCACTATATTTTATTACACTGAATACTGGTTAATTACTACAAACGTACTTCGTTTTTGTGAAGTATGCTCTCGCCAAGCCGCTTATATAGGTAGAAAATACTGCGCAGTTACCCCCACTCCTCTACCTCAAAACTGGTTTGATTGACGTCATCTGCACAGTAAGAAAATTCTAGAACAGAATGCGTCATCTACTGCGCAGTTAGAAATAAAACAAAGAAAACTGCCCAGTTAGGCGACCTTGAACAGGTTCAAACCTGTCTGATGACGTCATATACTACGCAATTATAAGTAATGAAAGCTACCACCAGATGGCGTTGCGTGAAATCCTTCTCGCAAGTAGTTATCATATCTTCATTTTAAATATATAAAACATGGATATATCATACTACAAATGCGTAATCCTGAACTATTGATCTGTTATGGCCGAGCCGAAGGCGGGTTAATAGTTGAGGATGCTTTTTTATAACCTCAAAATGTTGAACTCAAATTCAAACCATCAGCCACCAGATGGCGGATAGCAGCTACCAGATGGCGGATTTAAGATAGCAAATTCACAATTCAAAATGACAGATAGCAGCAACGAGATGGCGGATTCAAATGGCTGATAGATTTATAAAATGGTGGATAGTAAGATTTAAAAAATGGCGGCAGAATTCACCACCAGCGCCACCTACGACAAACCCTCCACCATATCCACGTCAGTAAAACAGGTCGGTTAAACAGGGCGCACATATCTACGAATGATAACTTAGCATGGACACAAACCCATAAATCTGTTTTACCGATGGAGTCAGACTCCCCCAGACACACTACTGATAATACTAGGAATTATTTCGGGTTATTAATTAAACACGTAGGTAGAGTGTGGATTAATTTTACTAGAAATTATTTCAGTTTGTTAATTCATGATTTTGTGTCACGTGAACATTTGATCTCTGGAAATTGAGTTTAAGTCAAATCAGTTTAATTTTGTTGCAATTAAAATTATTGAAACAAATTCCTTAATTATATTTAATAACATCATCAGAAGTAAAAATTAGTTGAAATCAACATAAATAATTTGGAACAAATTTGGATTGTGTGAAATAAAACAAAAGTAAAATTAGAATCAGAAAATAATAGTTAAATTCATTTAGTTAAGGGAGGGGTCTAGGTTTCAGCGTGAAAAAAACACTTTTTTTGTGATTTTTTATCTCAAATATCGATTGAGCAATTTTATTCAAA
Source organism: Cotesia vestalis (assembly GCA_000956155.1). NCBI lineage: Eukaryota > Metazoa > Arthropoda > Insecta > Hymenoptera > Braconidae > Cotesia > Cotesia vestalis. The sequence goes on along the minus strand of JZSA01003657.1, from coordinate 13,587 downwards.
CCTTTTATACATCATTGAGCAAAGTTTTGACTATGTTCTGTAAATTTTTCATGCAATCCAGTCTGGATGTTACCAGCAAAAGCATTCTCCAAGTCCTTCCATTTGACTCCTTCGTTGAAATCTCTACCAACAACTTGGTTACCGAGTCTGGAGAACTGATCGGCAAACCAGTTAAGTTGGTTAATGTGTGCTTGAAGACTTCGTCTCACTTGGATTGATGTTCCAGGATCCAGTAATATTGTATTGAAGTACTCAATGGTCTCCTCACACACTCGTGGACACCTTTGACGATGTTCATCAGTCAGCTGCTCTCCCAACAGATTAGCATATAAGGTTGCAATAGTATCCACCAAGTTTTTTAAACCCTCAATGAGGTTAGGTTGAGCCATCTTGGGAAGACACACACTTCACCACTGTCTGTTTACACTATATTGTAGATTATGTACACTGTTTATGGTTATGTACGCTGTTTATAGGTTATATACACTGTTTATAGGTTATGTACAATGTTTATAGGTTATATACACACTGAATTTACAGGAGACTATACACACACGATAGTTTTTGATACACTGGACTACAGTTTATGCTCACAATAGTTTTTGCATACTTTATACTCGCGTACTTCACAACAATGAACTTCACTATATTTTATTACACTGAATACTGGTTAATTACTACAAACGTACTTCGTTTTTGTGAAGTATGCTCTCGCCAAGCCGCTTATATAGGTAGAAAATACTGCGCAGTTACCCCCACTCCTCTACCTCAAAACTGGTTTGATTGACGTCATCTGCACAGTAAGAAAATTCTAGAACAGAATGCGTCATCTACTGCGCAGTTAGAAATAAAACAAAGAAAACTGCCCAGTTAGGCGACCTTGAACAGGTTCAAACCTGTCTGATGACGTCATATACTACGCAATTATAAGTAATGAAAGCTACCACCAGATGGCGTTGCGTGAAATCCTTCTCGCAAGTAGTTATCATATCTTCATTTTAAATATATAAAACATGGATATATCATACTACAAATGCGTAATCCTGAACTATTGATCTGTTATGGCCGAGCCGAAGGCGGGTTAATAGTTGAGGATGCTTTTTTATAACCTCAAAATGTTGAACTCAAATTCAAACCATCAGCCACCAGATGGCGGATAGCAGCTACCAGATGGCGGATTTAAGATAGCAAATTCACAATTCAAAATGACAGATAGCAGCAACGAGATGGCGGATTCAAATGGCTGATAGATTTATAAAATGGTGGATAGTAAGATTTAAAAAATGGCGGCAGAATTCACTACCAGCGCCACCTGTAAAACCTCGACCATATCCTCAAACTGTCAGTAAAACAGATCACCCATATCTGCGGATGGTAACTTAGCATGGACACGAACCCACAAATCTGTCTCATCGGCTGAGTAGCACCCCCAGCCTCACTACTAATTTGTAGTTTTCCGCAAAATCACAAACTACTAGAAATTCATCGGTTCCAAGCGACTCTTTAAGACATTTCATTCACATTGCTTGCGATTTTGCAATAAAAGCATGAGGCAGATGTTCTGTTATTTTTTCACGAAAGTCATTGATGAGTTCTGATGAAACTACCGTTTCATTTTGACTTTGTTAAATGAAAAACAAATTTTTATTGTTATAAACTAAAAAAAAAAAAAATTAGGAAAACGGTTCACCCTATAGGCCATCCCTATAACTTGCCGCTAATTCCATACCTGAGCGCTTAAAATTGTACTTCTGACATTTTTGAGATTTTTGAGCTCAAAATATAATTGATGTGATATTTTAAGCTCACTGAGTAAGGAGAGATAATATCTTGATGCATTTGAGCTCTCCTAGCTCAAAAGTCTAAAAGAAGTTTCGTAGAACACTGTTTTTGGATTTTTCAAATCGCAAAAACTTTTGAATGGATCAACCGATTTTGACCGGATTGGCGACGATCGGCGTGGTTTTTCAAGCTTAAGGGCGGGTTAGTTTTTGAAGTTGATCGATAGAGCCGTTTAAAAGATATTCCAAAAAAACCACTTTAAAAAATGATTTTTTTCTTCATACATACATACATACATACATACATACATACATACATACATACATACATACATACATACATACATACATACATACATACATACATACATACATAGTGACAACATCGCGGGGGTAGTCAGGGAAGCTTCCTGTGACCTTCAAACGTCGAGATCTGATGAAAACTCGATTTTTGCAAAACGGGGTAAAAATAATAACTTCCCGATTCTTGAAAATCTGAGATTTTTAGCGGGAAGTTAAAAATAACTAATTTATATAATTGGCGCATTTGAATACTATCAGTTATTATTTTTGATATGAAAATTTCGATAGGTCAACAATTTGAAAACGTGTAAAATAGAGATATTGCTCAGAAAAATGTAGGTGATAATTTGTTAGATTCAGAATGGCCTCTTAAATAATCTATTGTGAGGATTTCACCGTACTTAAAAATTTGCGACTGTTAATAACGAAATAATATATAAAAACAATCTGAAAAACGGTTGACCTGAGCTATAAAATTTAAAAGTTACAAGAAAAAAAAAACGATTGTCTTAGTTGATAAATACAATATTTTAAAAGTTACTTAGAAAAAACTTAAAAAGATGTTTTTCGGTTTTCTTTTTCTGAGTATCTCTAAACCGTTTCGCAATCAGTTAAGCCGATAAAAGTTATAAGAGGCTAACACACACGCGAGCAGATGTGTGCAAGCTCTACAAATACATACACGAGGATTGTACAACATAATGTTGAAGTCGATTAAAATGAGAACACCATTTACGTTGAATTGATGTAATTTTGACAGAAAACTGGTAGTCATCACATTTTTTTTTGGATACATAACTGTGACGTTAATGTAACGTTAATGTATGTTTAATACTTACATCAGAGATAAATTTCATTTGGCTATCCATATAAAAAATTCTAAACACTATACGTCTAAATCTCACTTTACGTGTTAAGTTAATTTATTAACGTTCTGAAAAACTCGTGAACTATGTCATTAACTATTATCTGAACACACATACACATTTATGTATTTCCATATGTATACACACAATCATTTTTTACATATTTGTATTATTTATGTATATATATATATATACATATATATGTGTATCTACAAACACATATTCAACAAGACAATAGTTTACTGTCAGTGAAACCTTTAAATTTTAAGCAAAACACTAAAAAATAGTTGTGAACACATTTGCCTGTAGCAACTTAGACTAAATATGGCTAAACTGAATTTTCTTTTCTACTTGATCCAACGCTCGAAGCTTCTTTTGTATTTGAAGACGGAGTAGTAAAGTTGGTACGAAGGAATATTTTGCATCGAATAGTTCTGTTCGAATTTTTAAAACTCGTCGGAATTCTAATCAATCGTATTGATCTCACATTTTTTTTTAAAGAAAACTTACATCTTAAAACATTCACATTTTAGGTATGACGCCTCTAAATTGCATCGAAATTTAACGTAATATATATTTTACACACAAGCATTAAACGTTGTTTTCACAGTATACACCAATCTGTTACTGGGTCATCGTCAGTTAAACGCTAAGCTATTAAGACAGAAATAGATCGTGAAATTTATATTTGGAATATTCAAAAAGATTTGGTGTGCCTCAATAGATTAATTTAAAAAATTTTTTCTTATTACTGCAAGATACTTTCCAAAAGTTGGAGTTTGATTCTTACTGTAGGACTCTACTTCAAAGCTAGAAATGTTTTCATCAGAATCATAGAAAAAAAAATTGAGAGAATTTTAAAAAAATCGAGAAAATGTAGAAAAAAAATTTTTTTTTTCAAATTTCTTGAAAAGTTAGTTTCTTTGATAAAAAAATATGTAAAAAGGTTGACCCTGAAGGCCTCCCTGTAACCCCGCTTATTCCATACTTAAGCGCTTAAAACTTTACTAATGATGTTTTTAAGCTCTCCGAGCTCAGAGTGAGCTTTTCTATACTTTTGAGCTCTTTGAGCTCAACAATATGATAGAAGTTTCATAGAACATTATTTTTTGAATTTTCAAACTACAATAACTTATGAATAAATCAACTGATTTGCACGCGGTAGGCTGCATTTAACGCAGTTTTTTCAGTGGCATAAAGAATCTTTAAGTTTAAATTGATCAAGCTAAGAATTTCGGAGTAATTCCAAAAAAACGCTTTTTTCGGCTTTCTTTTGTTCACGATATCTCTGAAAACAAATCGACTGATTTTGACTAGCTTGGTGGCTATCGACTCGTTTAAGTTGTGTTAAAAACTGATTAGTTTTTAGAATTGATCGGTATAGCCGTTAAAAAGTTATTCTCAAAAATGTCAAAGTTATGTTAAGAAACTCTTGTTTCCGAATAATTAGTCGACAATATCTCTCGAATCAATCAACCGATTTTCACGTTCTTCGCAGTGATTGACGCGGTTTTTTAAAATCTAATAATTATTCTCTTTTAATATTAACGATCCGAAAACAAATATCGAAGTTATTAAAAAAAAAAAAAACACTTTTTTCGGTTTTCATGCCCGAGGGTGGATTAGTTTTTGGAGTTGATCGATGAAGCCGTTTAAAAGTAATTCCACAGAAATTACTTTCGAAAAAAAATTTTTTCTGATTATTTATTAGATTTCTCAAAATTTCTCAAAATTTCATACACACACTCACACACACACACACACACACACACAGACCCACACACAGACCCACACACAGACACAGACACAGACACAGACACAGACACACACACACACACACACACACACACACACACACACACACACACACACACACACACACACACACACACACACACACACACACATACATACACATACATACAAATATACAATCGCGTTCATTAATTCGAGTCAGTTTCTATATTTAGGGATTTATAGAAATCCCTAAATTTGGAGGTTTCTAAAATCTTAAATTGGAAAATTTTAAATTTAGCTTTTAGTAAAATAAGTTAAACGTAAAAAAATGATAATATTAAAAAAATAAAAATTTAAATTATGTCAAAAGTAAATTAAACTTGTAGAAAAACATGCAAGTAGAAAAAACAGCCAACTTAAGAAATAGAAATCTCTAAATAAATATATTCTTAAAATCAGAAATTAAAAAAAAAAAAGAATTCACAAAAATTTAAAAGTCTCAAGATAACTGAATAAAAAAAAGGGAATGATTATAAATTAGATGAATTAAAAAATAAATAAACGAAAAATTTGAACATCTAAAAGAAAGTAATATTAAAAAAGAGATTATTTAGAAATCCAATCCTTAAAAATTGAAAATTACTAAATATTGAAACTTTAAAACTTTTCTAAAATCGCTAGCTCGTGAAATCAGCCGATTCTAAACTCGGTAATGATTAAAATTGGCCGTTTCTAAAATCGGTAAATCGTAAAATCGGCCGATTCTAAACTCGGTGATTTATAATATAAAAGAAATATATCAATTTTTTTTAGAAAAATATTATCCACAATTTAGTACAAAATATTAACAATACAATTAATATAGAAAAAAACTTTCTAATTTTTATTGAAAACTATAATTAGCCTCAATGTAATTTGTAAAAAATTTTTAGATCATTCAATTTAAAGTTTCAATATTTTCTGTTAATAATTTTACTGTAAATAGTCAACGATTATTTTGAATTATTTATAAATTCATATACTCTACTCATTAATTATTAAAATTTTTTAATTTAAAATGAAGAATTTATTAAATTACATGAAAGTTAATTAAATTTTACATAATAATAACAAAATTTTTCATTATAAAAAAATATAAAACATCAAACCCCAGTAAACACATTTACGTAAAATTTACGTCAGGATGACATCATGTTATGTCATGATTTACGTAATATGTAAGTCACATATGAGTCATATATGACTCAGTATTTCATACCTCCTGACGTAAAACTTTTACGTAAAATATATGACGTAGTCATGACGTCAGTATTATGTCTCAATGACATTTATGATGTCAATATGACGTACTTGTGATGTCTATATCATAATAATGATGTCATAATGACGTAAAAGTGATGTAAAAATTTTACCTCAGAAAAAATATTAAAAAAAAAGCTGGAATTATATAAAATTCAAGTCTAGTGATTTATACAATTGCATAAAATTTTATTAAAAATCATGAAATTTTATTAAAAATCATGAAATTTTATTAAAAATCATGAAATTTTATTAAAAATCATGAAATTTTATTAAAAATCATGAAATTTTATTAAAAATCATGAAATTTTATTAAAAATCATGAAATTTTATTAAAAATCATGAAATTTTATAAAGTTCTAAAAAACTTTGTAAAAACTCTTATAATAGGCTCGCTAGTGAAACTTGCGGTAATGAATAGGCAATTTATAAATTTTCATAAAAATTGATTGAATCTTACACTTTCAAAAATTTTCGTGTAAGTGCGGACACAGAGAACTTTACATGGTTGAGTGAAATTTTTTTAAGGTAAACGATATATCCGTGTCATTTTAATATTTTTTAATACTTATTTGATTTCTCAAGAGAAAATTTTTTTTTTCCATAAATTTAGTATTTTTCCTTTGGATTTTTCTCCTTCAAAATTTCAGTTTACGAAGTTTAGATTTTTTTTTTTAATTTCAACTCTTTCAAAAATAACATTTTTTGAATCTATATTTCTTTTTATTCTCAATTTTTTTCGAAATTTGAATTTTTTTAAATTTAACAAACTAACAACATTATGAAACTTGATGTAAAATACTATTAGTCTCGTCAATAACAATCATGGAACTGTTTGAATTATTTCTGATACAATATTTCATTAGCAGTACTAATGTCAGAATAGTATGTTACACATCTAGGAAAGTAAAGTAAGAAATGTCTCAGATCACAAGTAATCTCAGATCACATGTAGCCTCAGATCAAATGTAAATAAACATGCGATCTGAGGCTTTCTTATTTACTCCACGTGGAGTGTATACTATTTTTCAAGTAATAGTGCAATATTTAAATTACTGTCATTTAATTTCTTGACGCAAAATCATAAGAAATTATACGTTTACTCGCTTGACGGTTTAAAAATTTAGAGTTCATGCCAGATAAATTGAATTCTGTATTTTGTTATCATTTTCACACCGAGTCATTTCTACTGAATGAAATCGAAAATATTTTTACAATGGATAAAAGTACTTAAATTTATGGAAATAATATAAGTGAGAAACATATGCACCGAAAAAAAAAAAAGAATTTCTTGCACCAAGAAAATTTTGACGGAGGCCGAAGTTATATTGGAGCATGGAGAAGTGTTTTAGTCTCAATAATTTTTGACTTCATACATGAAATTTTCAGTCATCTTTAATACATTCTTGGTCCAAAGAAATTTACCTTTGAGTCAAGATTTTTTTTCTGCAGTGTATGGAAACATACAAGCATAGATATAAAAAATTTATATCTCACATGTATTCAATTTGTATGTATTATTCTTAAAAACGTAAATGAAAAATGTTTTGTATGTTATTTGCTAATACTCTAGTAGAAATGAAATCGAATTTTTGGCTAGTAACTGACCAGTTCGACTCGCAACCTTGAGTTCACCGTGGAAATACTGTGTTTGTGGAAACACCGTGTAATCTGCGCAGTTTCCACGGTGTTTCCACGGTGGATTTGTTCCATTTTTCAACGATGTTTCCACGGTTGTTTTTAGTTAGATCCACGGTGTTTACACACCAAATCCACGATGAAAACACAATAAGTAACTACCGCGATTCCACACTGGATCCACGTTGATTACACGTCGAATCCACGGTCAATCTACGATGGTTACATTGTGTTTATGTAATTGATCCACGGTAAAAATACGATGTATTTACGATCGATATGCAATAAGTTCCTACAATGATTACACGAAGAAACCGAGGTAAATTCATGGTGTTGGTGTAATTGTTACACAGTGATAACACAGAGTATTTACAATTATTACACGATAATCCGACGGTGAAAACAGTATGTATATAGCAAATATTAATTAAAAAAAAATCAAATATGTGGCATATCTGATTGAATAATTGAAAGTAAAGCATTTACTGGCACTCACCTATAAAAGTTTAAGATATAGCTTTTATATAATGATGTCTAACAATTTCTATCAAAATAAATAAAAATTTTGAGAAATATTCATACTATAATTTGATCGATTTCAAATTTATATTGTTTATTAGAATTACTTTATTTTTCAATCAAATATAATCTAAATTTATAATTACAGCAAGATTATGTGTAAACTTTAAACAATAAAATATATAATAATATTAACTCATAAAATGAGGAATAAACAATTCTATAAATTTACGTTGTAACTAGTGATATATAATCGTAACTGATATATCATTTGATGTGAATTTCACATAATAATTTTGAATATTTTGAGGTATACAGCTATGTCATTTAAAATTGATCGTTTCAATTATTGCTTATTATAAAAATAATGTATGAAAGAATTTAATGAAAAATATTTTATTTTCTTTTTATACACAAAATTAGTAAGTTTTTAAAATTCTTATTTACAAAATAAAAGATTTGTTATTTACAGTTCATTACATATATTTAAAAATTGAAAAACAATTTTTCAGATAATGAAATCAGCAGATAACTGACAATTTTAATAAATTTTCTTTCGAATGCGTATACTTGGATTAATTTTTTTTTTTCATTCCCCTGTAGGAATATTTTTAAAACAATCAATGCAATTTTTGCAAAATTGATTTTTAAAAAATGTACTTTATGAATAAATAACAGTTTAAAAAAACTAAAAAACACGCTTTTTATACAAAACCGAACTAAAAAAATTGAAAATATGTTTTAATAAATTTAAATTAAGAATAGTGTTAAAAATTTCAATAAATGTAATTAATAATAGTGTAAATAAAAAAAAATGTATTTTATTTTGAAAAAGCGTGGGGTGCTTTTTAAGAAATTCTAAAAATGATAATCACTCTATTCATATCTGTCGAAAGAATATTTATATCTATTGACCCATGCACCCCACGCTTTTTTTAAAATAAAATACATTTTTTTTTTTATTTACACTATTATTAATTTATAGTTCTTAAAATTTTTAATACTATTCTTAATTTAAATTTATTAAAACTTATTTTCTATTTTTTGAGTTCGGTTTTCTATAAAAAGCGTGTTTTTTAGTTTTTTTAAACTATTATTTATTCGGATGATGCACCTCAACAACACAAGAATTATAATCATTTTATCAATTTATCTTATTATAAGGAAGAATTTGGAGTAACTGTCGAGTGGAATTTTTTTGCCGGACAACATCAACTAAATGAGTCATTAAATGCATATTTGACGTCATATTTGTGGAGCCAAAGTATTTCTCAAAAAGCATCACGTAATTCTTCAAAAGTATCTCAGAACGAGCTAAGTTGGTCGGTGTCAAACAATCACTGTTTAAGTAATAAATTGCTTCTGACAAAAGAGCTAGATGATGGACATACTTGACATCTAATACTTCTTGTAAGCATATCGGCGCGTATTCTAACCAATTTTGCCACTCAGAAGCCTTCCATTTAGAGGACGTAGCTATAGACCGTGGTTTTCGAGATCTGCATGATGGAGGTCTGATTGATAATAAACACTTATCTATAATTTGGAAACATTTAGGATTTCCCACATAATAAGGAGCTTTAGGATTTGTAAGTAATAACCGTGTATGCTGTCGAACTACCCCAAGATATACGGCGTGCATTGCTTCGACAACCACGCCTTTATTGATACTAAATAACGGTAAAGCCACCAGTGATGAAATATTTTTGACTCCGTGTCTTATTTCACCAGTGTCGAAAGCGTATGCCATATCGTGGCGTAATTCAGCATCCGTCCGTAGTTTTTTATAACATTGGGCAAATGGATATACAAATTTACCCCGTCGTAAGCTTTTGCCTTTGGCATAGCAGTATAAACATCCGAAGTATCCATTATATTGCGTTAAACAAGTCACTGCTGCTCGAGCTGGAGCATCAAGACTGGCTGTGGTTATAATAAATTTTGATGTTATTTCTGAATTACTTGATGGCTTCCACCTAACCCCCAAAGTATAAAGTTCTGGAATTTCATCAGTGAACGGTCTTAAAAAATTATTCATCAGAGGGTGTTGTTGGTCCACATAAATAGCTGCGAGGAGCATGGTTTTTTTCTCATATGTGGCGGTAATTCATTAACCTGTACATATATGGGCCATGCACTTGAATTTGAAGAATTAGCTACATTACATCCATCTGTTTTGAGAGTAAATGAAAAATTGTGCCACCGTTCTAAAAAATTTCCAGGGGAACATAATGATTTATACTCTTGTCCATCGTAAAGATCTTAGTAAGCATTGGCATTGCTTTATACTCTCTGAAATCTATACTTTAAATATTCGCTTATATTAGGTATACATAGCAATTCTTCGAGTTTACCTTTTAAGCTTATGTATATGAAGTAACTTAAATATTCTTCCGATTCAACATCAGGACCACATGCTTTACAAATACATTGTTTTAACAATATTCCAGTTTTCTTACACTTTTCTCCTAAATAGTCATTGCATTTTTGACAATAAAAGTGATATTTGAGGCAACTATCATTGCGGTTCAACAACTCCCAAAATTTATCCTTATTTGTTGGAAGAGAATTGGTAAAATATGTTGATTTTATCCACTTTATTTGATCAATCATAGCCTCGTACGTCAAATGATGCCTAACTGACATAGCTAACGCAGCGAGCATATCCCTGTTGAAAACATCCAATACAGTCCCATACAGAACAATAGAATCTGTAATTGCTTATATGTAATCTATCTGGAGTAAAAAATTTCCAGATAGATTGAGATTTGGAATCTATTGGAATCTATATGTAAGTCCACCATAGCGGAGTTTCTTTATTGGAATTAATCGGATTGTAATGTTATTTGTATTTGTATGGATCTTATCTGCACCTTACACGTAGGTTTGTATCTGTTCTTTTCGTAAGTCTATATGGACAGAAAAACCAAACTGGATTTCCGAATTCGAAAAAGAAAATTTTTTTAATGATTTTTAATGACAATTCCACAATCGGAAAAAATTATGTATTTTATATGTAATAGCCATTCTGAAAATATCAGAATATTTAAGTAATTCCATATAAACTGGAAATAAATAATTTATCTGGCAACACCAATAACACGACATTTTGGTCTATGTTATTTTATAAGCAGTTACGAACATAATCAAATAATATGTCCACTGGAATGCCTTAGGAATTGCAGCGACAAAAACACATCAAAAAACACCATTTTTATTGGATTCTCCAGTTCCATACTAAAAGTTATTTTAAAGATTTTTATTTGTAAGTAACTATTGAAAAATAATTTAAAATTTATTCGAATCAAGCAGAATATCCATAATGAAATTCTACAGTAGAAGTTAGTTGTTATCGGAGAATCCAGTTTTGAAATAAAAATAATTTTGATGTTTTTATTAATAAATTACGTTTAAGAGTGTCTCAAAATGATGTAATATTGATGATTATCCATATTTAATTTTTATCCCGTCTCATGGAATTCATGAGGATATCCATAGGTGTAGCTGTGGGCTTTTATAGGAATATTCAACTTTATGATAGAAATAATTCAATGTATTTATGTCTGTAAATAATTATTAAAATTACCTCAAACATCTATGAAATATAATGGACTATACAAATTAGATTTATATGTCAGGTCTAATGTTATGTAAATGGATATACCCAGGTTTAGCTATTATATGTGCCTCTATACAAATATCCAGTCTTACATCAAGATTCCTTCTATATACTTTTATTTGCAAATTACAATCAAGAGTGTTTAACAAATATGTGATACTAAGTGGACTATCCAGATTGGATTTTTGTTTCAAGATTAATGTTCTATATCTGAATAAATTACTCTGGCTCGCTGGCTGTCAATCGTTTTGAGAAATTTTTCTTCAGTTTCTGAAAAATAAGTCAATAACAAAAATTGATTAAAAACTATTTCTTGCTTAGATCTTTTTTTAAGAAACAAAAAACGATTTCAATAAACATTTGATGATTTACATTTAGATACTGTAGTATCTAGCGATGAAAATTAAGTCAGCCGACATCTAAAATTTTTATATTTTTTTTTTATTGAAAAAATTATTACAAAAAAATAAGAAAAAAAAATTTCATTTGTAATAAACTTGAATAATTTTAAGTGCAATTTTTAAAAAATATTTTTCGGTTCCAATTTATTCCTACCAAGTTTCAAGTCTCTAGGCCTTATAGATTCAGAGATATCGTGATCAGTGAGTTCAAAAACGGGATCTCCTATATATATATATAGATTAGGGTGTGCCAAAATGTAATTTTTTTGATGGACCTTTTAAAATTAGCATTTAAAGTTCTACTTTTAACAGGAGTTGTGTTTGGGCATTTCTTGAGATATTTTGGGGGAGAGGATTTATTCGATTATCATAGAATTTTTAACAGCAGATTTAATTGGGCACTTTCGGCCTAATTTTGAATTTTCAGCGGAAATGCCCAAACTAAGCTTCTGCTAGAAAATTCTATGTAAATCAAATAAATCCTCTCCCCTCAAAGTATCGCAGAAAATACCCAAACACAGCCCCTGTCAAAAGTGGAACTCAAAATTCCAATTTTAAGAGGTCCATCAAGGAACTTACATTTTGGCACACTCTAATATAATATATATAAATACATACATATATAAACTTTTGAACCAATGGCATTTTCTGAACCAGCTTGACGAACTGAGTCAGAAAGTAGCGAAATTTTTCAAAAGTTGCGTCATGAGGACAAATGCAATAGTTAGATTTTTATGAAATCTACTAAAAATATTGTTACGTCGTGGTCTTTTTTTACATTATTTTATTTGTCTGTATAATATAATTTTATTCTTTTAAAAATATATTTTTGAAAAAGGAAATAAAATTTACAACGGACACTGATAACGAGAAACGCATTAGGTGTCTCGTCCGATCTCGCCGAAAAATTTCCCGTCATTAAGCGGACTCGAGTTCTTTGAAGATTAAAAATCCTAAGTACACAAGTAAATGGAATTTTTATTGCCCTCTGTATTGACAGCATTTTAGAAAAGAACTTTAGAAATTTTTTAAACGTTTAAACGGGATTAAAAATAATAGAAAATAAATTTAAAACTTTTAAGGTAAAATAATTTTAAAGAACTAAAAATTTAATAATAAAAGTTTAACAACAAATTTAATAACCGACATTAATATAAATAGGAAGTATTTAAATAATTACAAAAAAAGGGGAATTAACAACTAAAACAATAGAAAATATTTAAATAATAATTTAAATATTTAGTAATATAAAAAGGGGTTTACAACAATTACGTAAATAATTACGAAAGAATAAATAATTATAAGGAAAGAATATTATTAGTAAGAGTTATTAATAAAATATAAGACTTAGTTAAATAAAAACTATGTATTTGTATGCATGTAAATGTGCTTACACGTATACCAATACATAGTTATATATATAT